>MU213385.1:245601-275148 GCA_018584345.1 Thuja plicata
TGTAAATCTATGCACATGCATAAACAAATTTTAAGGTTCATCATGTTATGTATTAAAAGATGAAATAAGGAAAGGTAAGAGCATATAGATATTTTGTTTAACAAGAAAATTTATATTTCTTCCCCACTTAGTTTCCTCTTTATCCACATCTTATTTTTGCTGCAAATTTTTTTTTTTCACTTATACAATGAAAGAGAGAATAATACTAAGCTGAAAACTTACTATACCTCATAAAAAAAATCCTTCCTCAAACATACACTCTACTTTATCTCTTTTTCTTTTAAAAACAAATAATAGAAAATCATGTAAACATATCTTTTCTCATTTTAAGGAAACTTATAAATACATGGACAAAACAAACACTTAAATCTGAAAACTTCAATAGCTAGTTAAACTTACATTATAACACAAGTAATTACATATTTTCAGCCAAATGGCCTTGCATGTTTCCTCTTGAGTAATTTACTATCTTTTATAGCCTCATGGGCTTTTACAAAAAGGTAACATGATGTTAAGAAAACTATCAACTATATTTTCTTTCCTCCTAAGCTCTTTCAACTTTTAAGTATCTTCAATCTTCAAATCTGCATACAAGAGAAAAAATAAGGGAAACAAGAAACCATGGGGCTGCTATCCACCCAACCTAGGCCTCTTATGAGGCCACCCCCAAGCTTGGGGAACCAAACACAGAGTAGGAGACATTCATACAACCACAACAATAAAGATCATAAAGATTAAACATTAAAATCCCATTCCCAAAGGCTTACCCAAGGGAGAAGGCCAACCCATAACTCAAAAAAAATCACAGCCATCAAATGGCTATCCAAAAACACATACTTTCACATTTGCAACTCAAATAACTTCATACCCTTATTACCCCCAATGAAGCAATAATGAGGGAGGCTTCATGGAACCCATACTCCATGCTTTTTCCCTCTCCTCCTTGAGGAGAGACTCTTCACCAAGGGTTGTCATAACACCTCCACCCCCAAGACTACTCTTCCCTCCCAAGGGTGAGTGAGTCTTGATACTCCCATAAACAAAACATACAAGATGAACAAAAAGAAAGGAAAAGATTTGCAACAACATCAAACATTACAATAACAACAAGATCCATGGCTTTCAACAAGCCCATAAACATAACAACAATCATATAACAAGTGCACATAAGATTACAAGTGAGAGAGAGTTGCATAAAATCCACCAACCTAAAATCCAAGCTTAAGGAAGAAAGTTGTAGAAGAGCTCCCTTTTTAGCCAAATCCCTCCTTCCAAGATCACCAACTCTAGCTATGTCCCTAAGTTAGGGAGTGGGTGTTCAAACTCTCCAACTTGGAGATTTCCAACTAAAAAGCCACTAGAAAGCTCATGAGGAGAAGAAAAGTTCTCTAATTGGTCCCTCTTCCCTAAACTCTTACACCTTACCAAAAATGGAACTAAATAAGAAAGCTTCAAAAAGGTGAATTATGTCTTAACACAAATTTGGAATGGTGTTCTATCCAAGTCAAGCCTCACAAGAGTTGATTTTCGTCCAACTTGGAAAATCAACTTTTTGGAAGGGTCACATGGTCAACTAGAGGCTATCCTAAGGTTAAAATGGACCTTAACTATTGGTATAACAAGTGGGCTACTTAAAAATGACCCCAACACACCCCTAGACACTTCACAACTCCTCTAAAATTCCACTCTAAGAGTAATTTCGAAATTCCAATGAGGTGACCACACTCCCATCTCGCAACCCAATGTATGCATATTAGGACTCACTAATGTACTAATCTAGGTAGGTGGATAACCATTCCCAAGTTGACATGTCATGGCCTTAAGTACAAAACACAAGTGTTAAATGACACACACAACATTTACACATGACTAGGCCACGTCATATCCACTTAGGCAATACTCACACGAAATAAGAATTACATTTAAAGATTATACTTCCACAATCATCCAAATACATTCACGAATAAAAATTATGAAACAACGAGGTCTTGTCTCTCATCAAACGTAACCTTGGCTCAACTGAGTTCACATATCCCTTTGTTTGGTTCCCCAGATAAAATACCATGGTTTCTTACCTGCACACTCAATTCAAATATCAGTAGTCCGAGGAAATAAATATATATTATAAAGAGATAAGCAATATGCAGAATTTAAGGACATCATCATCAACATACTAAATTTATTGCTAAAGATCACAAGATTACATAATTCTCATTTTAATCATTTATCATAAGGTAAAATTCACATTGCAAGAAATAAAAATTCGATATCTATATCAAATAAATCTCAATCTCACCAATAACCATAACATAATCATAATGAGTTTCCAAATCAATAGTCTCAGAATAAATGTCCATAATAGAAAACATAATATAGTCCATGAGGTGAATCATAAAGCATCATGTGTCCATGCATCCAAAATAATCAAATCCATGGCATAAAGCATAAAGTCCATAATGTCTATAGTGCATCAAAAGTAAAGTATCATATGCTAAATCTATCCTAAGCAGAAAATTTGGAAAACTACGATGGGGTTTGGGGTGAGGCCTCACAACATGAATCTAAACATGCATATCCCATAAATATGTGCAATTGAAGAATCAATATAATTACTTTCGGATTTATGAAAACAATCCTCTGAAATTGTGGCTGGTAAACAGAGTAACATAATTCAACTATAACTGAACTTTTGAATCTGTGTGTATGAACATGGTATCATAACTATGACTAAAGCATGAAAACAACTACACAAGGCCTCAA
This sequence comes from Thuja plicata, assembly GCA_018584345.1. NCBI lineage: Eukaryota > Viridiplantae > Streptophyta > Pinopsida > Cupressales > Cupressaceae > Thuja > Thuja plicata. The sequence continues at coordinate 248,362 of MU213385.1, forward strand.
CATAACCATACATAAAAGTGAATACAGTACACTACTATATACTATATGTTGTCATCAATGAAAAACATACAATAAACTATTTGCACAAAGGAAAATCTCCAATAATCTCCCCCTTTGACATTGATGGCAACATATGATTAAGAACACCATCAATCCAAAAGTGTCTTCTTTCTTTTTACAATCTTCTCAATATCCTCATCAAAGGTTCCTCTTCACTGCTGCATCTTCTCTAACTGTGTTTTTGATTTTCATGAGTATATACTCCCCCAAAGTATATGCTCCCCCTTACGATATACTCCCTCTTTGTCATCAATGGCAAAGCATGCCAAATACAAATAAGCATAGGTACTACTCAAGAAGTAGAGTAGTCAACCACTCATCATTCACCAAGGACTGATGCATTTTATATGAGTTCTAATTAGATTCAGGAAAGGGAATTACTCCTAGCTTCTTCCTGAGATACTCAGAAGTATCTTTAGATAGAGGTTTCATGAATATGTCTACCAACTGATCTTTGGTGCTCACATAATCCAACTTCACTTCTCTTTCTACAACTTTTTCTCTTAGAAAATGATATTTTATTTCTATGTGTTTTGTCTTTGCGTGCATCACAGGGTTCTTTGACATATTAATGGTGCTGGTGTTGTCACAATGAATGAAAATAGGATGATCAATCTGAATTCCAAAGTCTTTAATCATCTATTTGATCCAAACCATTGTTGAGCAATTCAATGCGGCTGTTACATACTCAACTTCTACTATTGACTGAGAAATACAGTTCTGCTTGTTGCTTGTCCCGGTAACCAACCTATCTCCAAGAAATATTGCTCCTCCTGAGGTACTCTTTCTATCATCAATGCAACCTGCCCAATCTGCATATATGTACACATGAAGTTCTACATTTTTTGAATTAGGATACCATAAACCATAGTCTATAGTTCCCTTTAAGTACCTAAATATTCTTTTTATTTCCATTGGGTGATTCTTCTTAGGTTCAGCTACAAATCTCTCAACAATGCCAACTGCATTAGATATACCTGGTCTAGATTGAGTGAGATATATGCATTTTCCAATCTTAGATTTGTAAAGTGTTTTGTCAACTATCGTGGAGTCATCATTTTTAGAAATCTTGCTTCTTGTTATCATAGGAGTGCTTACTAGCTTGCAATCTTCCATCTTGAATGTCTTCAATATCTCCTTCACATATTTAGATTGATGCTTTACATTTAATCCCAAAAATTATTTTATAGGTCCAATCATGCTCATTTCAAATTCACTCTCCATCTCTTTGGCAAATTTTGCACTAAGCTTGTCATTGCAACACCCCAAAATTGGCATCTTGCAAACCTAATTAATTTCGTTGCATTTGTCATTCTTCTAGATCATCAAAGTCCTATTGTACTAGGCAATTCTAAATTTTGTCTGACTCTACTCGGCCTAAGTGTCAAATGCAGAAAATCCTAAATCTGCATTAATCATAACATTTTATTTAATTCCTAAAATATCAATTGGCTAAACAAACCTTATGATTGAATTAATTTAATTATAAACTCCTATCACTTTAATTAAATTAAATTCACCCCTTTTATCTAAAACACATAAAAAAATAATTAAATCATATTTAATTATTAAATAAATATCCTCATTTCAATAATTGAATTTAATTATTTAGATAATTGAGAAAATACATTTATGAGTTCATATTCTATTTCTTTAATTAAATATTCTCTCAAAAATCTTCTCTCCTGTTCAGAAATAGAAACCTTGAATTAAGTGTGCTTTAGAGAGAAAGAAAATAGTTAAAATCAAAATAAAACAATTAAAATAAAAAAGAAAAATAGTTCACAGTTTTCTTTAAAGAAAAATTTCTAATCTAAACTGGCTTTTCTATCTATTTTATTTCAAAATGGAAACTTTCTATTCTGAGTAGACTCTCAGTCTATAAAAGAACTCCCATTTCTCATTCAATAATATGCATTTTTAGATTAACAAATTGCTACTGTATTTTTTAGTTCATAATATCATTTCAATTAAGCTCATTTGCAATAGATTAGTTCCATTTTCCTAGATTAATCTTGCATTGCAATCTCATTTCTAATCATGTCATAGTTTAATCTCATTTAGATTAATCTTGCATCTTTCACATTCTTAGATTAATCTTGCATTGCATTCATGGAGAAAAATCCTTCGTTCTTGGATTGGTCTAGGTTGTGAGACTCTCATTCTGAGAGCCATTCAAACCCTGTCTGGATAGGAGGCAACAGGTCGAATCATATAGCATGCAGGATGAATAAATCATATTCACTTTTGTATGTGGTTGATGAATAAGGACTATGTTGAAGTGTATGGTTAAATAAGAAGGCCACATTTAGCATATACATTTCTGGCACCCACCGTGGGGTCGGATAATCAGTTTTTGGCCTCATTTTTTTACACTTATTTTCATTTTTGTGCTCTATCCATACGTCTCTGTCATAAATGTCGCACAAAATTTCACAGCATCTTGTGCAAATTTTCTAGTTCTTCGCAGGACTCTCTATGTTTCTTCGCGCAAACTGCTACAATTCATCATGCAAAATTTGACACCAAAGACCTTTATTTTCTATTTATTGTCTCAGTTTTCTAACCATCTGTTGTTTCTTAACATCTATGTTTCTCTGATTTTATTTTTTGGAATAGCTTAACGGTGGTTTGTAGGACGCTGAAATGAAAAAAGAAATTACAAACTACTAATGTATTTACTGTAGGATGCTTGTCGAAGACCTTACGTATTTTCACAAAACTCTCATGTCTGTTTTTAGTAGTTAGAACACACTTCAGTATTGGTGCTTAAAATGAATCATTGTTTTGTGTGATTGAAGTGTATTCTAGTTTGTAATTCCAAAGAACTATATGAATGTATCCTCTCCCCTCACCTTTATAGATCTTGGGTGTAAGAGAAATTTATATGATTCTTCTAGTGTGGCTACCTCCAAAGTGCTTTAGTAGAGCCAGTGAGAGTGGATTGCCCAACCGGTAACAGGCTAAAGCCAAGCCCTTCTGAACTGGTATACAAAAAATGCCATTGTGATTAGTCTCACAATGGATAGGTGTGAATTCATTGTGGCAACCAAAATCCCCTTCAGTACCCTAGTGGTGCATTAAAGTCCCTACATCATTAAGGTGAAAACCTTGCTTTGAAAGGATTGGGAGAGCCCCTTCATTGGGAAAATGACTTGATCACAACCACCTGAATGAATGTCCTTACTACAAAATTTTGTTATAGTATCCAAAAACCCTCTATCTATTGGAATGGAAGGTTAGAGACCAACTAAGACGTCCCACACTTTCATGGCTCTTAGTAGAGACAATAGTCCTTTAGGAAGCAATTCTCTTGGGATTTGAAGCTTGGTGTGCCTGGAAAGTGAGTACACATGTAAGGAGGAGCCCGTGCCTCCAATCTTCTAAGTTTTCCACTATGAGTAGATGTGGCTAAACTACGGTTCAAGTGGGAATTCAACAGATATTGCCTTGGCTCACCTAGGATTGTGATGTGTCTATTTTGGTACTACAAACATTCTTCTTAATGTGTTTTGCGTGGGTGAATCATTCAAACAATTGAAACAAATGTCAAATTACACAACTTGCCAACTTCAAAAAATGTCCAAAATAATTTGCAACTTGAACTTTCTATCAGAAAACATCATAGTCTATCTCAAAAAATGCAATCTGGTCCTAAATGCCTGATTTTGTAGAATTTTGCTTGTTTTACTGCAAAATCACGTGCGATATTCTACCACTTTTGCATCATTCTGTGGGAAACTTCGCGTGACATGTTGTAAACTATCGCATGATATTTTGCAATTTTTTTGTTATTTGTTCACCAGTCTATCACCTTTTTCTATGATTTTTTGTGCTGGACTGCAAAGTTTCATGTGAGCCTATGTGAATCTTCACGCGAGAATGTACTTATTTGCGTGAGTCTGACATCATTTTTCCAAAATAGTGAGCTATTTCCCGTTTGTCTAGTGTGTCTCTACTAAATATGGTTTTTATTCTAGATCTATCTACCTGCCTTCTGTCTACATATAGTCTGCAACTGGATTTCTTGGGTTGGGAATTATGTGATTCTCGCTTAAAATTGTCTCATCTCATATCATTTGTTCTCTTTCTACTGTGTTGTCATATCTTGAAATGTGATAGTCACCTCTCGTCTATTCTAGCCTTATTTTTCATGATTTGCACCGTATATACTTCACCCTTTTGGCACTTTGTGCATTTACCTTGAGACAATTTCAAGCATGGTCCTAGTTCACATTCCTTGTATCATCTTTGTCTATGACTGTTACAACTTGAAGTGGAAAAACATTTCCTTCATGTGTCACTAAACAAGGTAGCGATAGACCTATCAACCAAGAAGAGAGTCATCTTAAAATTTTTACATATTATTAGTGTAGTGGGCAATCCTCGCATCCCCATTAAGTCAAACAATCATTTCCAGTGAATTTTAGTCAAGTTCAAAACCCTTTATTTGAAGAACATACAAACTCTGAAGAGTTGTTTCTTGAACTTGGCACTAGTAAAATGACAAGAGTTTTTGAAGGTACAACACCTCTGGACACTCAACCTCCTTGTATCAAATCTTTACACACTGAACACTTGCATTCTAACAAGATGACAGATCATGACCAATCAGGTGAACATAGCAGAGATGATCTCTCTAAAACCAGGGGTAAATTCCATTATCAAGACCCCCTAATGGTGAGGAAACAAAGATAACCCAAGTATATATCGAAGGTTCTCGTTCCAATAAAAACTTCTGTAAGATGATGGAAATTCTCCTAGCTAAGGAAAAAGAGAAATATCTTCTCAAACTAGCTAATCAAGGGGCTAAGTTTCCCTCAAACTACGATGTAGAGAACCTTGTCACACAAGAGGAAGAAACCAAAACTCCAAGTTACAAAAATGAGTTCAAAGTATGCAAGAACAACTCCTTCAACTCATGAAGGAGAAAGAAAAACCTACTACATAGTTCACGGTGGAAAGCATATGTCCATTCTCATTTGATAAGACTCTATGCATGCCTCCTTTTCTAAATTAGTTGAACTTCCCAAGTATGATAAATAATTGGGTACCTCTGATCCCCAGGATCATATAAGAGAGTTTGGTTCTCTCTCTATGGAGTTCATACATGATCAAACCTACCTCATGTGTCTCTTCTCATGCAGTTTGGGAGGGTCAGCTATGGAGTGGCTCTCTAGACTACCAACTTCCATCAAGACTTTTGATGAAATTGCCAACTTGTTTTTGCAACACTGTTCCCACAACATCCAACATCTGGTTCACATCAGAGATCTTTGCAACTTGAAACAAAATCATGGAGAATCCTTCTTGACATTTCTCCATAGACGGAGACAACTTTATACTTGATATTCTCACAAAATACCCAAATCTCAAAAGTTGGACATCTTTCTAGACAATCTTCTTCCCAACTTTGGGTATCTAGTTCAGCTGCAAGGTCCTTTGACCTTCGATGACATGATTAAGAAAGCTGTGAGAATTGAGACAATTATGGTCAATAAAGGGGAACTGACCTTACACAAGGAAAATAAAAAAGGGTATTCCTCCTCAAGCAAAGATAAACCCAAATTTCCCAACAAGAACTGTGATGTTGTAAACTATGGAGTTGTCGACAATGTGACTCCCAAGCCTCCAAAGGATAATTTCGATATCACTACTACTATGCAGGCAGCCAAAGCCAATGAACAGGATGTGGTAGAATCCAAACCGAGTACTTTGCATTTTTCCAGATCTAAACCTTGGGCTCCTTGACCCAAGTGTGAATTCACTCCTCTAGGAGAACCTCTTGATGCAGTTTACAAGACTCTCTTGGACAACCATTTACTCATTCCTCTAGATAACTTACATCCTTTTGAATTGCAACCTTGACCATCTTGGTGGAATGAATCCACATTTTGTGATTACCATTAGAACAAGGGTCACAAGACATCTACCTGCATTCAATTATGACACAAGATCCAAGACCTTATTGATAGTGAGGTTATTGTTGTGGGAGGTCACAACAAGAACTCAGACCACCAAGCTTTCAAAGACCCATTTCCTCCTCATGGGAATGGTGAATCATCTAAAGGAAAGAACACTGATGCCAAGGCCAACTATACTTATACCAATAAGGACAATGTCATTAATATGGTTGAGCCTCTTGATGATGAATACTATAATGTTGTCATTCTCAAGGGAAGGGAAGATACTCCCAAGCCCAAAACTCCTTTCATCTTACGAGGACCTGTGTCTCAGCCCTCTGAACAAGAATAGTCTCAAGTTAGTGCAAATGCTATTACTCGATCTCATGCTAAGATCATTCAAAGGCCCTAAGCCTTCTACATCTGTGTCAACACAACCTGCATTCAAAGCTATTGTTGGCTCTGCCAACAAGAATCCAAAATTGGTTTCCTCGTCTAATGCTACCAATTACAGCATACTAGACCAACTACAATGTACCAATGCCTAGATCACCATCTTTGAGCTTCTAAAAATCTCTTCTACTCACATGGAGATCCTTGATAAAGCCCTCACTGAGGCAAATGTTCCAAAAGATCTTGATCTTGACTAATTTCAATCCATGGTAGGTCACTTTACCTCTTCTCACTACTTGTCTTTCTCTGAGGAAGATGACCACTCTTTGAGTCACCCACATAATAACCCCTTGCACATTGAAGTCATGATTGGCCCAAAGTGTGTTTGTTGTGTCCTCATAGATAACGATGTTGGCCTTAACATTTGCTCTTCCAGCTTCCTTACTGAGTTAGGATACAATGAAGACTACATAGATGCCCACAAAAAGATTACTATTAAAGCCTATGATGAAGAAGAATGAAAATCTAAGGGGCTAGTTGTGCTATCGATCAGAGTTGGCCCTGTTGAAAGGGATGTTATCTGTCTAGTGATTGACATTCCCTTAGCATATAATATTCTATTTGGAAGGACATAGATCCACAAAATGCAGGCTATCCCTTCAACATACCATCAGTGAATTAAGTTCCCATTCCAAGGTTTTTAAGTGACTATACCTGCTAATACACGTTATTATTGCAACACACTCACAAAATCTGTTGACATCTTTGTGCCCACCAATAGAGAGTCTACTGAGTTCTTTGAGACTAAACTAAATGAAATGGAAAAGGTTCTAACACTCAAGGAAATGGATATGAGAGGATATTAGATTGAACCTGTGCTACCTATTACATCTTTGCCTTTGTCTCCACATTCTTATGGGAGACCTTCTAAGGACGCTAAACCTTCTATAGTTCCTCCTCAAACAAAATATGGTAGCACCTTTGTACAAGCCATGAAACTATTAGAAGAAGAAGATGAAAATAGGGCTATCAAAGCTTGGATCTATAAAGGGGAGGACACATCTGAACAAACCACTCCACCTTATGACATGAAACCTGAATAGTATGGAAAGGGTCTAACTATCATGCAATACTTTGGCTACAAAGGGAATGGTCCTATAGGCATGAATCATAAAGGATTGATTACACCACTTGAAGCTATTGGTCGAAGTACATGTGACTCTACAGGTCTAGGCTTCAAGAAGCTAAAATTTCACCTAGGGATAAACAAATTTCTACCTCACACAGATCAACAACCAACACCTAAAGGTACATCTAAAACTGAAGAGTTAAAAGATAGCTCTAAGGAAGATTGCTTCCCTTGTCCCATTTCTCCAGACCTGGCAGCATTCTTTGTTGAGCTAGATGATTTTATATCGCGTGTCAGTATGATCAAGACTAACAACAATTCTGATGAAACCACTTCACTTGCTTCATTAACCTATGAGTAGTGGAAAGAAATACAAGCTATAAATCTGGGTCATCAGGGTGATCTGTACATACCACCGCACTTCCAAGAGTGGTTTGAACAAGAGAAAGTCCAACCACTTCTCACTAAACAAGAAGCATATGATGCTGCAAGAACTGATGAAGCACCTATGTCAAATGGTGTTAATTTGACCATAGCAGATTTTTTAGGTATAAATCATCCCAACTGGGGGAAAAGGGTTGATTTCACTCATGTTCTTGATATGAAACCTAATGATGAAATGGACTCTCATTAATATGAGTTTGACAGTTTTTCAAGCACCCCCTTTGACATGGATATAGAGACATTTGACACATATGAAAATCTTCTCAATGTAGGTGAAGGGTCTAGTGTAAGGTCAAACGAGTCTGATTCCATCGATTCTAACATGTCGTTTACTACAAGCGCTAGGGATCAAAGGAATTTGACTATACCTTTGGATGATATTGCTCTAGGTCTTGACTTACTAGTCCATGATTTTGATGATTATACCATGAACGCACTCAAACCCATCACTTCTCTTTCACTTCACCATCTCAAGCTCAGAGACTAGAACTCCTCCTCCCCATCTAATGAATTCCTTACATTCCATAATGACTATGCTCTTTCCTGTTACCTCAAAACTGTCAAACCTATAACATCCTCCCAACATCAACATGACTAAGGTCAATATCAAGTATCTCAGTCACAAAATCAAAAGAAGAAAAAATAGGTTCTCTAATGGTGAAAACCAAATTGTGGCAGTGTCAGAGCCTAAAAAAGTCAAATTAAAGGATGTATCCAAGGGTGAAAACCTCTCTGAGGTGCCCGAGGATGAGATACTTGATACGCTTTCAAGTCATTTCTAGGAATGATCATCTGTTCTAATTGAACCAACTCAACCAGTAAAGTTGGGTACAGAAGTTGAACCTTAGATCATTCATTTGGCACAATCATTATTTGAGGCAGAAAGAGAGGAATTCATTACATTCTTTTGGAGCAAAAAGATAAAATTTGCATGGAAATATTTAGACATGCCAGGATTAGATCCTAATCTAATCATGCATCATTTTTTCATTACACCAGGTATCAAGCATGTCAAACAAAGGCTTCAAAAAATGCATCCACATGTGGCTCTACTTTTCAAAGCTGAATTGGAGAAACTTCTTAAGGCAGTATTTATCAGAGCAATTAACTATGCAAAATGGATCTCTAACATTGTTCCAGTGTCAAAATATGACAAATCTATCTGAGTATGCATAGAATTTAGAGACTTGAATAAGGCATGTCCTAAGGATGACTTTCCATTGCCCAATATTGATATGATTATAGATATGACAGCATGATATGTAATGTACTCACTAATGGATAGTTTCTTTGGCTACAACCAGATAAAGATCGTGCCAGAAGACCAAGAGAAAAATGCTTTCACATGTACATGGGTCACTTTCTATTGGAATTTCATGCCTTTTGGACTCAAGAATGCAGGTGCTACATATCAGAGAGTTGTTACCACTATATTTCATGACATGATGCATAAAATAATGGAAGATTATGTTGATGACACTCTAGCTAAAAGCATGCAACGAAAGACACACCTTGCAGATCTAGGTCCTATACTAGATTGCATGGAATAGTTCAGTCTAAGACTCAATCCTAAGAAATGTGCATTCGGAGTTACGTCTAGAAAACTTCTTGGCTACATCATCTCTACAAAAGGCATCAAAGTGGATCCTGAGAAAGTCCAAGCTATCATGGAAAGGACAGCACCAAATAATATCAAAAAAATGAGAGGACTTCAAGGATGATTATAGTCTATCTGGTGCTTCATCTCACAACTAGAGGACAAGTCACAACCATTCATAAAAACTTTACACAAAGGTGTGGCTTACCAATGGAACAAAGAATGTGATGAGGGGTTCACACAAATCAAACAATATCTTGCAAACCTACCAATATTGATGCCTCTTATTCATGGGAAGCCACTCATACTTTACATCTCTGTAACAAATACATCACTGGGTGTCCTATTAGCTCAAGAAGATTAGAACAATAAAGAAAGGGATATCTACTACATTAGTAGAACTCCAGTCTCATATGAAACAAATTATAAGGCTTGCCTCGTAGTGGTATTTGCTTCATAAAAACTGTGGCACTATATGATGGCTCATACTAAATGCCTCATTGCTAAGATTGATCCTCTAAAATATTTTCTTAGTAAAGCTACCCTCACAGGTAGACTAGCCAAGTAGGTCATGCTTCTCAATGAATTTGATATTGAGTATGTAGAAAGAAAAGCCATCAATGGGTAAGAAATTGCAGATCAATTGGTAGAGGCACCTCTAATAAATCATCAACCATTGAACATCAAATTTCCATATGAGTCCATATTACTTCTCACACATCGATCCTAGAATATGTTCTTTGATGGTTCATTTACCCAAAAGGGGTCAGGAGTTGGGATACTATTCATCATACCTCAAAGGTACTCTTTACCAAAAGCATACAAGATGTTGTTTCCATGTACAAACAACATTGTTGAGTATGAAACCTTGATTAATGGTATGAAGATTTCCCTTGAGTGGCGAGTGGATGATCTCAATGTGCTTGGAGATTTACAATTAGTCATCAATCAAGTAAATGATATCTATCAGACAAAAGATTACAAGCTGGTGCCTTATAAATGATTGGTTGATGACCTTAGAAAATACTTTGTTCACATCACATTTCAACAGGTTCCAAGAGTAGACAATAAAGTGGCTGATGTAATGGCTACTCTTGCTTCCATGCTACAGATGTCAAAAAATGACTTTCAACATGAAATCCCAGTGGAGATGTTACGCTACCCAGCCTATGATTCCCCTAAGTCCCGGATGATCTATTCTATCATTGGGCATGATTCATCCTGCTACCATTATATTTATTCCTACCTTCATGACCAAATTATTCTGGACACCTACACCCAAAATGAGAAATGTCACTTAATCCATAGTGCTTCACGATTTGTCATCATAGCTAATGACTTGTATAGGTGAGGTCTAGATGGTACCCTCCTTAGGCTTTTAGAACCTAATGATTCTAAGAATGGGTTAGTAGAGGTGCACGAAGGCATTTATGGGTCTCACTCAAATGGCCTAACACTATCCCGTAAACTTATTAGAGCTGGTTACTATTGGCCAAATATGGAAAGAGAAGCTACATAGTTTGCTAAGTCTTGCAAATAGTGTCAACTACATGGAAATTTGATTCATGCTCCAACCAAGGATCTCATACCCTTCATTACTTTCTGGCCATTTCAATAATGGGCCTTTGATTTGGTGGGTTAGATTTATCCCCCGTCATCAAATGGACATAAGTTCATCATCACAGCCATAGACTATTTCACCAAGTGGGTGGAGGCAGTCGCTCTCACCGTGGCCAATGGAAAATCTATAGCAATGTTCATTCTCAACTACATCATCTGTAGGTATGGTGTACCCTCAGCAATAATCATTGAAAATGGGGGGCAGTTCAAAAATAAGGATTTGACAGAGCTATGCTCTAAGTTTAAGATCACTCAGCACCAACTTCCATCTATTATCCTCAAGGTAATGGATAGGCAGAAGCATCAAAAAAAATAATCCTTAAAATCCTACATCACACAGTTCAAAAATCTAGATGCGATTGGCATCTCCAGATCAATCCAGCTCTCTAGGCATATAGGACAAGTATAAGAACACAAAAAGGGGCTACACCCTATGCTTTGGTTTATGGAGCAGATGTTGTGTTACCAATTGAGGTTGAGATTCCTTCTCTATGAGTCTCTTTGAAGGGCCTCATTACTAATGATGATACCAGAATATCCCATCTACAAGAGCTAGAACTACTTGATGAATGTCAGCAAGTGGTGTTCAATCACCTTAGAGAATATTAGAAAAGGATGTCCAAGAGCTATAACAAGAAGGTTCAACCAACGGATTTCCAAGTGGGTGACCTCATTCTAAGGGAGAACCCTAAGAATCAACAACATCAAATCGAGAAAGGAAAATTTGAACCAAATTGGCTTGGTCCGTATGTTGTCACTACAGTATTTGGGTCTAGCACCTATCAAATTTCTACTACTAAAGGGGAGAAACTAAAGGAACCAATCAATGCCCTTCATCTGAAAGAGTTCTACAACTAAGAGATCTTCAGTGTTCTCATGTACATAGTAAAGTCCTAAAAAAATTCTAAAAATTGGAAAATGTCCTGAAAAAATGATCATCTTAGTGAAAACCTAGCAATAGGCACTTTGATGTATCTCCAAAAAAAATTATCTATTCAAAAAATACAAAAAAAAAGTGCCATTGATGAAAACCTGGCAAACAGGCGTCATGGTAGAAAAAAAAGAAATTCTGCCCAGAACATGAAAACTTGGTAAACATGTGCCTCTTGTTCCACATTGCTATATCCATTGCAGCACCACTTGGATTTATACATTTTCTTTCCTCCCTTGCTACTTTCCCACTTTCCTACTTGTATTTTCTTTTTCGCATGTTTTTAGTTCCCATCAAGACACCAACTTACATGGATTGAAACTGGTCGTACTCTAGGGGCAACCCTCCTAGTCTAGGGGGCACTACCCTATTACCTTTTGGGATCTACTTTGTGAAATTCACCTATGGTTCTCACTGTGCCTGCCTACTATCATTTTTCCTATACTAAGGTCTCTCTCTTTGATAATCTCCCTTACATCAGTCACTAGTGGTTCTCACTGTGTCTTCCTACTGATGCCTAGCTATTGCTATGATCTCTTCACTCAAAAATCTCTCTCGCGTTAGTCACCAGTGGTTCTTACTGGGTCTTCCTACTATCTCCATACTATTGAGATTGCTCGCATCCATTATAGTTGGAGTAAAACTCAAATGCTCTATCTATCGATACTCGGTCTTGGTATTCTTTTCTTTAAGTGTGTACATAGCTTTCGGTCACTTTTATGACACTTTGGTTCCTCTATGAACTCTCCTGACTTGACACTGATTCAATGCCATAAGCCTGGGGGCAACCACATCAAGTTTTCCCTCACAGCATACATCAATTCAGTCACCGTTACTTTGGGGGATGAGTCCCCAATTTGCTCACATCTTTGGTTCACACTAAGAGTTAGTAATCTTGTCATTTCTAAAGGACAACTCGCTACTGACGCAAACTGGTGTTTTTCAACACCGCCCTAAACAATTTTTTTCAACACTATTTTTGGACACATCTGTGTTTTTCAACACACATCAGATATTGCAACGTAAACATCTATTGATAGCAATCAAACACAATGCACTCACATGCACAACGGTGTTTTTCACCACCCCTAAACATGAACACACCTGAAAACTTTGAAACTAGTTGAGCTATGATTGAATCTTTCTTTGTATGTTGTCTATTCTCATGGATTTCACTGATATTTTCTTTGTCTACTACTTTTTGGTGTAGTCCCAATGATCTAGCAACATCAAATAAATAGGGTGTATGTGATAAGAGCTCCCGTATTAAGGTGGAAAAGCCTCACATCCCTCGATGCTCTTTATTTGTATGCCAAGGTGAGGTCAGAACTATCTCCTTGACTATTATTGCTCTGTTTGTATACACACAATCACACTCATGGTTATCTTAGATTTGCATACCTCAATACTAGTGTACTCTTGCAATATCAACTAGAAACAATGTTCAAGTCATCTAGGCTTTTGTGCCCTGGTGCTTACGTTCATTTCCCATATCTTATCCAATGAAATTATTATTCATATTCTTATGGTTGTCATGGCACCAGTAAGGATTGTATCAACTCTGATGTTACAAAAATGCTCAATGATGATAATTATACGATTGGTCTCACAACCATGTCCTAGGGATTGCATCTAGCATAGGATTGCATTTTCACTCTAGACTTGCATTGTGGCAGCAATTCAACGCTCAATTCATTGCGTTCTCCTAGATTTGTACATTAAGGAGTTCTTCTTCAGCCTCCTGGCTTCATCACGAATGCACAAGTATTCTCTCCTCACTCTCGATTCTTCACATGTTCTCTTGGTTAGCATTTGTCACAAATCTTGACACCCTGTATGAGATGTTAGTACCATATACATTCACCAATGCATTATCATATACATATTGCATTTACATATTTTCATTCACAAATGCATTCATATACATCATCCACATACATATAACTTTGCATCTACATAAAACATGTGCATCACATACATAATCCATATACATGTGCATTTTATACATTTACATATATTCACAACATGTTCATTCATTTGCATACATTTCTAACCATCTAAGCATATAGGAAACATCTCATATAGTACAAATGTGACACATGCAATGATACCAAAAGAAAATCTCATATATATATATATATATATATATATATATATATATATATCAAAATATCTCGATACAATACAAAATGGTGCTACTCGAGCATAGTCTATCTCAAAAAAAATGGTGGTACAATACAAAGATGCCAATGCATCAGATACATCATATGATCTCCTCTATCAATATATCAAATCTAGCTCTATCCCTCTCCCTCGTTACCTTGAGGAGGTGGAGGAGGAGGCATATCTAGTGGAGGTGGTGCCTGTGCACCCTCTAATCCTCTAGCATACGAGGAAAATCTAGGCACCTGCAATGCCTCATCGGGAACCACCCCCATATAGGAGGCATAATAATAGGCTTCTTGAGAGGACTGATGTCGTGTCTCCTCCCGAGCCCTCTCTAGTTTCCCTTGGACATCCTGCAGCTCCCAATCTCTATCTAGAAGTCGGGCATCCCGCACGACAACCTATACCTGTAAGTCCCCAACCACAATCAAAACTATGCTGACCATGATCAGGCATCAGATAGCATCCAAGGAATGCTGGCAAAACCATGGCCAATCAGTGCCCAGGCCCGTAATCTCTGATCAACTCCTCATATGGGATGGCTTTAGCCATGACAAGATCATCCTGCAAGATCTCTCACAGCGCTAATTGACCTGGCCATGGCTACACCTCATACTCCACTCTAGGTGAAGGGTATCCAGATAATCCTATAGGTATCCTTAGGCATCACTATCATCTTGCCCTAAGGAAGGTGGAAGGTGTTTGTTTCCAAATGGAAATGCTCCACCAATGCTCCTAGTAGACCATGATTTACCTGAATCTCAGGTACCTCACAATGATGTGACATGCCCAAACTATCAATATGCATGATCTCGACATCATCTAGCTATCTCACCAGCCCACTCATGGTGGGATGATGTGATTTGAAAGTGATGTCTCAGAAATTGACCTGCAAGACATGCAAACAACAACACACAATCAGTTCTTGGCTCATGATTCAAGATAATCAATGCATAAACTGAGAAATAAAGCATTATAGACATCCTACACAAAGGACCAATGTTGACACAATTTATATTGGATGCTATGCAGATTTATCTTGCATCCAAACTGTCAAGTTATCTCCATGTGAAGAAGTAGCCTTTCACGCTAAGAAGTTTTTCAGGCCGCACGAAGTTTTAAGCTCACATGAAGTTTCATGCCAATCCACGTGAGATAAACCCCTTTTGAAGGGTTTCCCATGCGAGACATGGGTACCCTCCCACATGAGGATGCTCACCAAATGGCACAAGGATCTACCTTTTGGTAGTTTCTCATGCGAATTCTCATTACAGGCCACACAAAGAAACTAGTTCCTCACGCGAGAACCCGCGGTATAGCTCTAAAAAATGTGAAAAACAATGAAAAAATTAATTGAAATCAGTGAAATTTGAATTCACGAAGAGCTAATTTGACCACTTACCAGGGGTCTGTATGCTGCTAGTCGACTATGATGCTTGGATTGCTCGAAACAATGAGTACTCATGGGGACCACCATTTTCACTCAGAGCTCTTTTCTCAAAAGTCAACGGATGCAAATGATTTGAAAATGACGATTTTGACTCATATATAGGTTTTGACCTAATTTTCAAAAGTGCTCCAATTTACGTGAAAATTTCACATTAGCTAATTTGACAGCTCTGAATTCATTTTCATGATTGAAATCAAAATCTGACACTCCTATATAGCTTAAAATCGCATTTTAAATTTTTTTGGGACCGACATGATCAGACGCTTATGCAGTCAACTTTATGATGTCGCTTTCTTGTCAGAATCATATCTAATCAATATTTTCTCAAATCTTTAACTCTTTTCATCAAAATTCAACCTTGGTCAACTCTATTAACCCTAGTCAAACTTGGTCAACCAGACCTTGAAATCGCTCCAAATTGATTTTGAATCTACCAAATTCTTCCATAATCTATTCTGAGTTCTTCTTGATCTTTGATTCAACATATATCTGCACTTCCTTCCTCTCAATCACCATTATGCTATGTCATCTTTCTATTTCACTCCCGAGGGGGTAGGATGATTACATCATTGAATCTATTCCAATCAATCCAATCTGAATTCAAAATCCCTCATTGCTAGGGGCATCTCATCACTTGAGGCATGTTCAGTTTTTGTACTTCATATTTAAAACTAGATACTCCACAATCAATAGGGGCATCTTTGTTCCTTACATCTCATCATCTATTAGGTATCTGGGCAATCTAACTTAGATCCCTGAGGATCAAGCTCTGTTCTAGAGATGATTCTCGAAATCTCAATCTATGGAGTATTTGAGCAATCTAACTCAAATCCCTAAGGATCAAGCTCCGTTCTGGAGATGATTCTCGAAATCTCAATCTATTAAGTATCTGAACAATCTAACTCAGATTCTTGAGGATCAAGCTTTGTTTTGGAGATGATTCTCAAAAACTCATCTATTGGGAATTGGGGAAATCTAACCCTAATTTTGAAACTTGATCTAACCAGTGTCTGGGCAATCTAACCTAGATATTGGGGGACTAAGCTTCGTTCTAGACATAGTTCTAAAATTCTCTATTGACTATCTTTTTATGGACAGGTATTAGGGAAATCTAACCCTGACTCCTGAAGGTTGAGCCTCATTCTGGGGATAGTCTTTTGAAAGATATGAATCTATTAGGTATCTAAGAAATCTAACTTGGATCCCTGAGGATCAAGCTTTATTCTAGAGACGATTCTCAAAATCTTAATCTATTAGGTATCGGGGAAATCTAACCCAGATTCCTGAGGATCAAGATTCGTTCTAGAGATGACCCTCAAAAACTCTACTTGACCGGTGTCTTGGAAATCTAACCTAGACTTCAGAGAGTTAAGCTTTGTCCTGGAGATGGATCTAAAATCTTCATCAATCAATCTTTGCATCATCAATTTTTGAAATCTATTCTTCTGTGCTTCAGACATCTGACTATTCTTTGAATCAATGCGCTGCTCACACATCAATTCAAAGAGGGGCAAAATGTAACACCCCAAAATTGGCATCTTGCAACCCTAATCAATTTTTTTGCATTTGTCATTCTTTTGGATCATCAAAGTCCTATTGTACTAGGCAATTATGAGTTTTGACTGACTCTACTCGACCTAAGTGTCAAATGCAAAAAATCCTAAATCTGCATTAATCTTAACATTATATTTAATTCGTAAAATATCAATTGGCTAAACAAACCTTATGATCAAATTAATTTAATTATAAAGTCCTAGCACTTTAATTAAATTAAATTCACCCCTTTTAGCTAAAACACATAAAAAAGGAATTAAACAATATTTAATTATTAAATAAATATCCTCATTTCAATAATTGAATTTAATTATTCAGATAATTGAGAAAATACATTTATGAGGTCATATTCTATTTCTTTAATTAAATATTCTCTCAAAAATCTTCTCTCTTGTTCAGAAATAGAAACCTTCAATTAACTGTGCTTTAAAGAGAAAGAAAATAGTTAAAATCAAAATACAACAATTAAAATAAAAAAGAAAAATAGTTCACAATTTTCTTTAAAGAAAACTTGCTAATTTGAACTGGCTTTTCTATCTATTTTATTTTAAAAGGAAAATTTCTATTCTGAGCAGAATCTCAGTCTATAAAAGAACTCCTATTTCTCATTCAAGAATATGCATTTTTAGAATAACGAATTGCTGCTACATTTTATAGTTCATAATCTCATTTCAATTAAGCTCATTTTCAATAGATTAGTTCCATTTTCTTGAATTAATCTTGCATTGCAATCTCATTTCTAATCATGTCATAGTTTAATCTTATTTTGATTAATCTTGCATCTTTCATGTTCTTAGATTAATCTTGCATTGCATTCATGGAGAAAAATGCTCCATTGTTGGATTGTTCTAGGTTGTAAGACTCTCATTCTGAGATCTATTCAAACCTAGTCTGGATAGGTGGCAATAGGTAGAATCATACACACATGCAAGATGAATAAATCATATTCACTTTTGTATGTGGCTGATGAATACAGACTATGTTGAAGTGTATGGTTAAATAAGAAGGCCACATTTATACAGTCATTACCTCCAAAAATAATGTCATCAACAAAGATAGCAACAAGTAATAGTCCTTCAGGTGTCTCTCTAATGAATAAGTTGCAATCTACTACTCCCTTTTTGAATCCAATCTTTATTAAGTAGCCATCAAGTCTCTCATGCCATGCTCTTGGGGCCTGTTTGAGTCCATGGAGGGCTTTCTTTAGTTTGCATACCATGTCTTGTTTGTGTGAAAGTTTGAATCCTTTAGGATGCTCTATGTAAACTTATTCCTTCAAGTCACCGTTCAGAAATGCTGACTTGACATCCATCTGATATACTTTGAAGTTCTTGAATGTTGCATAAGCTAAAAACAACTTTATAGCTTCTAGTCTGCTCATAGGGGAAAATGTATCAGAATAGTCAATTCCTTCTCTCTGCACATATCCTTTACATACCAATATTGCTTTGTTTCTTATCACTGTCCCATCTTCATTCATTTTGTTTCTAAATATCCACTTAGTTCCAATCATGTTCTTGTCACAAGGTCTAGGGACCAATTCCCATGTGTCATTCTTAATTATTTGATCTAATTCTTCTTGCATTGTACTTTGCCAATCTGAATCATTACACGCATCTTCAACACTTAAGGGTTCAATTTGTGAAAGCAAACATACCTCTTCATCAATGGTTGAACCTTTTTCTCTGGATCTTGTCAAAATTTTACTACTCTGATCTCCAATAATATCTTCTTTAGAGTGGTATCTAGATGTGTATTTTGAGATTTTAGGTGTGACACTCTCACTTGTAATATGTGATTCTTCTTGACTTGGTTCAGGTTTATTGCATGATACATCAATATAGTCAAACATTTCTTCAATAACTGTTTCTTTATTTATGGCTTTAGGTTCATCTTCAATCATATGTGTATATTCATAATATCTCTCTTGAATCATGAAATTCTCATCAATCTTCACATGTGCACTTTCAATGATTTTTTTCAACCTTAAATTGAAACATCTGTAAGCTTTTCTCTAGTAGAGTAACCAAGAAAAATACCTTCATCACTTCTAGCATCAAATTTTCCAACAACATCATCTCTCTTGATGTAACACTTGCTTCCAAGGATTCTGAAGTATTTTACCGTAGGCACAATACCAAACCAAAGTTCATAAGGTGTTTTATCTATGCCTGGTCTTATTTTAATTCTTTTGATAGTATAGACTTCTATATTGATTGCATCTATCCAATAGGTGTGCGCAACTTTTCCTTCAATCATGATAGTGTGCACTGTGTCAATTATTATCCTGTTTCTTCTTTCTGCAATTCTATTTTGTTAAGGAGTTTTGGGAGCACTTAGTTGTCTTTTGATCCCATGTTCTTGGTAGTACTCAAGAAATTTGTCAGAGGTGAATTCTCCTCTATCAGATCTCAGGCATTTTATCTTTAATCTTGACTCATTTTCAACTTTAGCTTTGAATATTTTGAACTTCTCAAAACATTTAGATTTGTCTTTCAAGAATGCAACCCACATCATTCTAGAGAAATCATCAACAAATAAAATAAAATACCTTTCACCATAATATGATCTTGTTGGAGTAGGTCCACATAAGTCTGTATGTATTAGATTTAATTTGTTCTTTGTAGAGTTCTGTTTGCTTCTGAATGAGGTCCTCACATGATTTCCCATCACACATTCCCTCCACATAGTATCAACCAGTCATGAAATACTAGGAAGGTCTCTTACTTCCTTTACATTTCTTATCTTCACTATGTTGTCAAAATTGATATGATAAAGTCTTTTGTGCCATAACCAACTGTCATCCATTTTTGCAACAAAACAACTTATTTCAGAGTTAAGCTGAAAAACATTACCTTTGGTTTTTGAACCTGATGCAATCATGTCACCTTCTTTGTTATTAATGATGCACTTATTGTTTTTGAATTCCAAATGATATCCTTTATCAAGCAACTATCCAACACTTAGTAAGTTATGATGTAAGCCATTGACATATATAACATCATCTATCTTGTTCTTTCCATCTAAGGTGATAGATCCTCTACCTGTGACAGGTTTGGGGGTGATATCTCCAAATCTGACCATGCCACCTTTGTACTTGTCGATATGTACAAATTTATCTTTGTATCCTATCATGTGATGTGAACACCTAGTGTCTATGATCCATTATGTTCTGATGTCTTCTTGTGAAACTAAAGCCGATTCTTGTGCTTTCCTTTTATCTACATTTTCTATTTCATCAATCATTTTTTCATTATCTTTGATTGCAACAAATCCAATTTCATCTTCTCTTGAATCATCATCAGTCACACCATCTTCAACATGATAGCATTCCTTATTATATTTGGGTTTGTAATCTGATCTGTACTTCTTGACTCTTATAGGACACTTGGATACAAAATGGCCAACTTTGTTGCATAAAAAACATTTGAATGGTAGTTGTCCTTCATATTTTCCTTTGCATTTCCTTTCTTTCTTAGCAATCATAGAAATTATTTCTTCTAGTTCTATATCAACTTCTTCTTTCTCATTATTACTAGAGATGCTCAAGGATTTCTTACCATGGACCAAGGCTTTGAAAGCTGTTTCAATTTTAGGTTCTGTCGTCAATCTTGATATCTCAAAGGCTGATATTTTGTTGATCAAGGTTTCTCTTTTGAAGTCCTTTGAGAATTGCATGGTTTCATCCAAGATTTTTATCTTTCTTTCATAATCTACTATCAATGTAGTCATCATTTTTTCCATTATATCTTCCTCTAAAATTTCTCCACCATTGTTCCCGATTCCTGAGACTACTTCATTAATCCTGTGATTGTAAGCTCTAATGTTTTCTTTAGGTAGCATCTCTAAATTTTTGTATCTTTTCTTCCATGTCTTTCTATGTGCATTCTTGGCTTGGATGTCTCCTTCAAACATGTCTTCTAGGTATTTCCATATTGAATATGCTTTTTCTTCCTTCTTGATCAAATAAAATTCACTGTCGGATAAGGCACTTATTAGGGCTTCTTTGGAAATTACATTTTGGGTGAATAATTCCTTTTGTTTATTAGCGGAGTCTTCTTCTCCAGGGTCTTTCAAGGTGGGAACATCAATTGTGTGAGTATAAATCTCATAGATATCTAAACCAACACACTGAAGATGTGTTATCATTTTATTCTTCCATTCAAGATAATTCTCTCCACCAAACTTAGGACTCTCTTTCCTGAAGTATGCCATTTGATCTACCTTAAGCTGTTAGACTTTCTCTCCAAGTCACTTGGCTTTGATACCAATTATTGGAATATTCCCAAGGGATAACTGGGACGAGGGGGGGTGAATCAGTTATCAACTAGTTTTAATCCTTTTCTCAAATTAAGTAGAGAATATCATTAAGCATATACACAATAAGACAACACAAAATAGAACACCACAATTTTGGTTACAAGGAAACCAAAATAGGTAAAAACCCCGGTGGGAATTAGCACCCATAAAGAATTGTACTTTAGTATAATAATCCCTGTTAGAAGATCTTACAACTCTGTTAGAAGTTGATCTTTACAATACAATAAGTACAATGACCTGGTTAAGGGTCAGACCCTGTTAGGAGTCTTTTACAAATAACCCTGTTAGGGGTGAGGACTCACTGTCCAAAAGCACACTACTAAAATGATGAAGGATGCAACCTTTAGTAAAACAGATATACACTATATCTGATGATGCACTTTTTGAGTAAACCTATTGTCTTGATCAGTTCCAATGCATTGTATGCACTCTCTGCTTCTTCACATAGATATTTATCTGATGAATAAAATAGCTTTACTGTCCCAAAACAATCAACATTCTACTGTGTTGTTTTTCTATCTATTTTCTTATCACTCATACTTAACAATCACAAAATGAACTGCTATATGTATCTTCTCCAAATGATATGATCATGTCAGCTCTAGGAATCCCTTCAATGCTTCACTTTTCGGCTAAACTAAGCATGCAACATAATTAGAACCAGGCAACTCAAAATGAGTAGACACATTACTTCACATAGTCGGCTCCACCAAGATTATCCAAACATCATGCTTCGGATGAAACACAATTAGCACCTTTGGTTAATTATCTTTCACTCATAACTAAACATGAATATGAACATGCATATCCCATAGATAGGCACAATTGAAGAGTCAATAAAATTACTGTCGGCTTTCTGAAAACAATCCTCTGAAACTGTGGCTAGTAAACAGAGTAACATAATTCAACTGTAACTGAACTTTTGAATTTGCATGTATGAACACGGTATCATAACTATTACTGAAGAATGAAAAAACCACACAAGGCCTCAACATAACCATATGGAAAAGTGAACACAGTACACTACTGTATACTATATGTTGTCATCAATGACAAACATATAGTCAACTATTTGCACAAAGGAAAATTTCCAAAAATTTCACCCTTAGTCCATTGATCGAAGAAGATGTGATTCAATTTGCCATACTCCATTTAGAAGGGATAGAACATGAATGGTGACACAATGGGCTTCTCTCCTTGGGCCATCAAAATATAACCTCTTACTAAGAATTCTCTCACAAAATCATCAACAGGTTTGATCAAAAATATCTAGAATGGTATTTTAAGGAGCTTGCACAACTTAACAAGCATAGTGTTACAAGTAGTGGTAGTCATGGCACAAAAAGATCAACTTGTCAATTCCTGATACAACCACTAGACTTATAGAATCCATAAGAGGTGGTTAGTCCCTTGTCACAAATCTAGAGGGGAGCATTGACCATTTTTCCAACAATCTCCCTCTCACCATTACCTGAGGGGATTCAAACCTATGACCAAGCTCTGATACCACTTGTTACAAGTGTGGTTGTCATTGCCCCAAAAGAGCAACCTATTAATGCTTGATATAACCACTAGAATTATAGAAGACACAAGAGGTTGTTAAACCATGTCACAAATCCTGAAAGGGACGTTGGCCCACTTCCAAAAATCCTGCTCCCAACGTCACTCACCATGGCCTAAGCGATTCAAATCTGTGACCAAGGTATGATACCAATTGGTACAAGTAGTGGTTTCCATTGCACAAAAGGATCGACCTGTCAATGCCCGATACAACCACTAGAATTATAGAATCCAAAGGAGGCGGTTAGTCCCCTTTCACAATTCCCAAGGGGAGCACTGGCCATTTTTCCAACACATGGAATAGTGGAGGAATTTGCTAATGAATTTGAAAATCTCTCTATCATGGTTCCTGATTTATCTTAAAGAAGACTCACCTATCTATTCATTGAAGGAATTAAAGACTCAATTAAGTATAGCAAAGCCCCTTGAACCACAAACCTTGGTAGAAGCAATACAAAAAGATAACAAGGTTGAATCAAATTCTTCAAAAGAAAGATCTAAGAATTTCCCACCTAAGACATAGCATAGGTATGAAGATTTAATAAAAGAAAATAGAGAAAAGGAATGTCACTTTTGCAAAGGACGCTAGAGTAGGGGCCACCGATGCCAAAGCAAGGAAACCAGGACATAAATGTAAAAAGAATAGTCAACTCCATAGATTAGAAGCAACACTTGAAACAAAAAGGGAAGGAAATCCACATAAGAAAGTCAAATATGATCAAGGGAGTTTCAACAATATCCAATAAAATAATGAAGGAATATGAAACCACTGGAACTTCAAGGAGGATCAACCATAGTCGTGACACCAATCTAGAGGTTTATGTTTATTAATAATATAACAATAGTAAATAATATATTTATGTACTTAATTTTATTATTATTATTTATAGACATTTAAGATGTAATTTAAATGATGGGAAAAGGCTGCAATTAAGGGAGAATTACTAGGGAACCCTATTGTAGTAGCATGTTAAGGGAGAACTGCTATAAGGGAACCCTACTAGACTCTGTGATTAAGGGAGAACCATTAGGGCACCCTATTGCAAAAGTAACCAAGGCTTCAATTAAGGGAGAATCATGAAGGGAACCCCACTATAGTGGAAAATAAGGGAGAACTTCTATAAGGGCACCCTACTACATTGTAATTAATGAAGAACTGCTAAGGGTGCCCTATTACAGAAGTAGGTGAGTTAGAACTACCAAGGGTGCCCTATTGTTGTGGTAGTTAAGGGAGAACCACTACTAGGGCACCCTAATACATGGTGAGTAAGGGAGAATTGTGAGGGCACCCTACTATAAGGCAAATATCACATCTCTGAAGGCCTAAGAGAGAAATATCTATCTTCTAGGAAGGATAGATATGCCAAATATTGGGTATCTATAAGGCCTTAAGGAGATAAGAGTCATGAGGAGATGGTATCATAGCTAGAGGAATGCTCTACGTTAATTATGAGATATCTAGAGCCCCAAGAAGTCCTCCCATAGAAGCTAAGATCTTGACCATAAACTCTCCCATACGGATCAGGAAGAGATAAAGTCTCTCCTAAGAATTATCAGGATGAATATACCAAGTAAAGGATATCTATAAGGCCTTAGAAGGAAAAATTAGTAACGAGAGGGTAACATAGCTTGAAGACCATTCAATAATTGTCATAAGGTAACTAGAGCCCCAGGAGGTCCTCCTAAATAGCTTGGAACCTGATTACAACTCTCCCTAAGGATTAGGATTATTCATCTTGGAACCAGACAAGACTTAACAGAGGAGAAGGAAAGTTCTACAATACATCAAGATAAGTTTCATCTTTGAATTGTTCTTAGTATATTAATTGAATATTATGATCTCCAGATTTGATAAGTTATATATATTATAGTTCTCACCTCAAATTGAAACTATCATTTCAGGGTTACTCGATTCAAGTTTGATATTAGAGTTGCATAATGTAAATTTCACACACTGAAAAATTTGCATTGCTTGAGGAAAAGTGATTTGGGGAAGGGCAAACTATCATGTCCCCTTTTTCGCAAATAGGATTTTAATAATAATAAAATTAAATCAATTAAATGAATAAATAATAATAAATAGTAATATAACATTGATATAATATTATATATCAATAAATAAATATATAAATAAATAATAATAAAATATAATTATAATATAGATAAACAATAATATAATACATAATAATAATCATTATAAATGATAAACGATAAATAAATAATAATAAAAAATAAATCATTATTATTATTAAAAAAATTATACAAGTCTCTTAGGAGACATTATATTAAGATTATAAATTCTTAGTGCATTATCGATTCCTCTATATATCGCATGCAATGATTCATTATTTCAAATATCTTTTGAGTATGGTTCTAGAGTAATCAATTCCATGGTATTTATAATCACACTAGTTTCTAGACAACAATACCATAATTGATGAAAGTTCACCGATTCATTCCAAGAAAAATTTGTTGATGCCTTTGATCATTCTTCTATTGTCGTCATTTGTATATCTCGATTGATGGAGCGGAGACACAAACTCTTTCATGACACCGCTAATAATTCATAGTTGATATCAATTGGATATGTTTAATATAATTTCAATTATAATGACCAAGTCATGGACAATAACGGTTGTGTAATAAAATTCGAACAACGACTAGTCAAAGAGGATAAAGACACAATTAAGCGCCCAAATCTATTTGTTAAGTTTGGAGGAAGAAAATTTTGAAATAGATGTGTCTCATCAACCACCAAGGGAGGGTACAAATAAGAGGCACAAAAACAAGATATGGGCATCCATTATGGCTCTTCGTCTCAGTCAAAGGAAAATGAACAGATCAGAAAATGGGAGCATTTTATCTCTTAACATCCAAGAATAATATTTACAAATCAAATATATATTACATTAGAAAATAAGAATTACATCTTGATATTAATCAAAACTATATCATATTGAAATAAATTATTTTTGCATTCATTCTTAAGGTATATATAATATTATATATATCTTTGGTATTCATCAGGAGAAAAGAATGTAGGATAGCCATATCTAGATCATTAAAGAATCAGAAGTTATCAAGTATATTGAAACTCTTAATAAGATTATACCCATATTATTTTATAAAACAATTTACCTACTACAAGTAATATCCCATCTATTGTATACTTGTTTAAATTAATAGGAACTAAGAGGGGGTGAATCAGTTCAAATAGATAGTAACCTAATTCAACCACCAATATGAATAACTGCTGAAATAATTTCCAAACAATAAAGAATATAGTTGATGTAAATACATAAAACAAAGTAATATCAAGAATCCACAAATTCATCCTACATGAAACCAAAATTTTCACATGGAAACCCTTGTAAGAGGGAAAAAAACCACGGTGGGGATGACACCCACAAGCCCAATAACTACATTAAATGAGTTTTCCCTTTTAGGAGCTACAAATACCCTTTTTGAGGGTTCACCCTATTAGGAGTGACTATGTGAGGCCTCACCCCGACCCATCACAGTCTCATTGCTCGATTTCACTTTGATATTTTATGTGTTGATACATTGATACACTTTTTGATTATCCTGACAGAGACTCGAGATACTATGTTATGATGATAATTATATTGTGTGGATTTCATTTTGATATAGATTAGACCT
>MU213385.1:300582-320002 GCA_018584345.1 Thuja plicata
GATGATTATTTATGCTCTAAATCGCTAACCATGATTTCTAATGAGGTACTCTCGGAACAAGGTCTCACTGCCTAAGGTAAATTTATTCTTAAAGTTGATAAGTTGACCATTGGTTGTTGAAGAAACTATTATGCATTTCAGGGGGAAGGACTCAACTCGGCACCAAGTATAATCTCCCTCTAAAGTTATAGGACTGCAGAATGATATCTCAAAATGTGATCAAAATTATAACTATCATGGTCATTAAAATTTGTAAATTGTTAATTTTTTTGGTAGTGGGTATGTCCACGGACCTATGTATTTATGAAATCTCGACAAAGATTGAGTCGTGGGAATGCCCACGTATATTTCTATATCAGGTATAGGACTTTTGTCCTAGGCAAGGCTGGAGGTTTTCTCAACCCCACTCTTTCCTACCAGCGCCCGCAGCGAGTGGGGTTATACTTTAAAAATTATTTTTAATATTAATAAAATTCTGGCTTCGGCCTTTTACCGATCAAAATTAAAAAAAAAAAAAAACATTAAATTACCTCTAGTAGGAAATCAATTTAGCCTCTAAAAATAATTAAATTAACAACTAACTATGTAGTTCACATGAAAAAACTAAAGATATAAATCTAGTAATTAAATGCATCATTAATTAACAAATATACCCATAAACTACACAAATTTTTTAAAAAAAAACAATAAGAAAATATACATCTATTTACTAACTTAAACTATCTTTGCTAAGTAATTTACCATAGGCTAAAACAAACTATAGTTTATTAAAAAATTAATTCATTTCTAAATAAATCTGCATATTATAATAAACCTATTAAATCACCAATCCAAACAACTAACCTAAACACCCTACTAAACTAACCTATCAACCTACTAACTGCCCTATCCCATCACCTAACCAAGGGTCACATCACCCATCACCCATCACCCCTATGTCCAAGGCCACTTGCAAGTGGGTGGGTGTGGGAATATCCCAAGATACCCTTAAGGCCTGCAAATTTTGAAGAGGGAGTTTGCTTTTTGAAAAAACATTCACTTGTTTCAAGGGGATGGTGGGACCACTTTAAGTCTCCTAATTTTATGTGCAGGAAACTAATGCCAAGTCAACCCCAAAGGATGCTAAAAGATTTTGAATGAAGAGGAGAGAGAATAGTCCTTGAAAAAGGTATTAAATGCCAAGTTAGCCTTCATCATGCGCATGGGTAAGGAGGTAAGAGTGATTGGAAAGTTTAATGGGGCCCACCAAAACCTCTTTTAAGATCCCTAAGGGAATTTTGCATAGTTTAGAGGGATGGGTACAAAACCCAAGTAGTTTATATCATGTTTTTTTTTTTGTTTTAAAATTTTTTCTTAAACATTAACATGAGCCCCATACTGCGCCCAAGAAGGAACTTAAAAAGGTAAGGAAGGACATGTGTGGGGCCCATGGTAATGGTGTAACAACATGCCTCCCTTCTAATTAAACTATGCATCATCACTAAGGAAGGTACTTAGAGGGGTAATTAAGGGGGTTTAGTGAGGGGAATATATAGAGAATATTCTTTGTGTAAAAGAGGAATTAAATCCCTCCCCATACATTTTCCAGAGAGCATTTTTGTTCTAAATTCTGTAAAATGTCATGGTATAATTTGGATTTAGCTTCCATCAAATTGATATTATTGATTTTCTTTTGGAGTGGTTAATTGTTTGCATTTGATTTATTGTTTGTGCTATACACTATGCAACTATAATAGAACATTAATATTAGTTGATTTTTTTACATTAATATACTAATTGCTTGGTTTACTATTGTTATCAAGTTTATCTCCTCTTTTCAAGGATTGAGGTTGCAATGTAAATTTTAATGTAGAGTAATGATCCTATTGAAATAGAATTCAGATTTCTAAAGGAATGATGAAGTATTTTTAACTTAAAATCAAACACATTATAGAGCTTACAAGATTCATAAATCCACTCAATTTGACATGCTATGAAAACTATTACATAATGAATATGAGCTTTTCACATCTTGCTTAACAAGGCTTTCAAAATGGACATTACAACACTTAACAAAAATGAATCTCAATACAAGGAGTAACCATACAACATTAAAGTTTCTCTCTCACAACAACACCAAAATGGAGACTTCTCCCAAGTTTTTCCACATTTAACTTGACTTCAAAATGTGCAATTACATGAGGGGAACCATGTGAAGCTCACCTCCCAACCAAGGTATCAAGGAGACCACCCCCGAGCTTGGAGAACCAATGCTAAATAAGTAACACATCCAAATTATCACAACCATCATCTATGCACAACACAATAATTAACTCCCAACCAAGGCTTCACAAATGAGTTTTCCAAACCCATTGAAGTAGGGTGAAGGTGGGCTTTTCCAAGGAGGAGAATGCCATTACCAATTCAAAAATTTTAACAAAAGTTTTTCCATGCCTTTCCAAGGCTACATTAACATTCCTTCCATATACACATTTGGTCATTTCCTCTTCAAGGCAAAACCACATACATATTCCATCCAATCTTCCCTTATTTTTCCCAAAACTAGGATCAAATACAATGGCATGCAAGGGCCCATACACCTTGCATTTTCTCCCTCTTCTCTCCATGAGAAGAGACTCTCACTACAATGGAGAGCCCAACTGGCCCCTTCACCTAAGGCCACTTATTCCCTTCCCAAAAGGGTGAGTAATGCCTTAAATACCCATGAACAACACCCCCAATCCAAAGGAACAATAAATGATACAAAAATCCAAATGCATCCCCAACCCAACACACAATAACAAGATCTACATACAAAAACACTATACAAGATTTACATATATGGACTCCATCCAAGATTTACATATATGAACACCATAAAATATTTACATGTTCATAAAAACAATAACATACAAAGCTAAAATATAAGAGTATTTCTCCCTGACAAGAATCCACCAACCTTGGTCCAAGAAAAATGGTAAGAATCTAGTTGAGAAGAAGCCCTTATCCTTTCCTTTTCCTTCCTCCAACCGTAATTGTCTCTAAAATTAGAGTGTGGGTGAACACCCACTAAGTTTGTCCAAACCCTCTAAAAATACCCCTAGAAGTGTACTCAAGAGCTAGAAATTAATGAGACATGCCCTCTAGTCCTTTTGTCTTACCTTTTGTCTCCCCTCTTGATTGAGAGTTTAGTAAGGAGTGTGGGACAAGTTAGATGCATGAGGTCATTTCTATTTTTGCCACTTTTGAAAAGTAGGCATTTTAGAGGGCCATAATGGTGATCTAGGCTTTCTCATAGGTAAAACCTAGCCCCCAACCCAAGTTACCCCCTTAGGGTTAACTAGTTTTGGCCAAAAATACACTCTAGTGTCACTTTTGACCCCTCCAAAGTACTCCTAAAGTTCAAATCCGAGTTCCAACTTGATGTGATCCCTATAAGACATCTATATGAAAGTGGGATTAATATAACATCCTATAAGGTTTGGTGATTCTTTCCCAAGCCCTAATTTGACATGTCACCATCCACATAGACAATACAAGTGTCAAGTGACACCAAAAAAATACACACCACATTCACAATGACATGTCCAAACAACAACATGAATTTAAAATATTAACACACATTCAGATTATGTTTACAACAAAGATCACATTACAACAAGGTTTCAACCCCCTCTTGGATTAAACCTTGGCTTAATCAATTCACTTGTGTTTAGCCCCGATTCTCTGAATAATTCCATGGTTCTCTTTCCTACACACTAAACTTGAGCATCAGTAGTCCAAGATAATAAAATCACATGCAATATACATTTTCAATTCATACTTAGCAACATTAATCAATAAGTAGACTTAATTTTCTAATTGCAATTTCCATACAAAAATGTTTAAAACATAATAATTCCATAATCATCATGACATAACATCCATGAAATAATCAAGTCTAATCATGATATGATATTCTCATAAATTCACTAATCTAAACATATATAATTGAAATCAACCACATGTTCTAGGTCTAATCCATATCAAAATGTAATCCATACAATATAATCATCATCATAAACATAATATCTCGAGTCTCTATCAGGATAATCAAAAAGTGTATCAATGTATCAAAACATAAAGTATCAAAGTGTGATCGAATAGTAATGCTATGATGGGTTAGGGTGAGGCCTCACATCCTCTCCCACTAGGCATGAACTTCCTCCTAGAGTTCATCAAAAAGATAAGGGTACTGAGATCTCATCTATGCTACATCCTCCCATGAAACCGTGACCTCATCATAACAATCCCATTGGACCCTAACCTTGTCCAACTCTCAGCCTTGAAGTGCAAGGGTCCGTCAGTATATAATATAAATGGGCTCCAGTGCCAGCTGTCCGTCTGACTCCACCTGCAAGGCATCCCAATCTATGATGTGAGACTCATCATAAATATATTTCTATAACACTGATACATGAAATACATTGTGGATGTGTGACAGGATGGGTGGCAAGGATAGATAGTAGGAAACTGGTCCTATCCTCTCCACTATCTCAAAAGGTCCAATAAAGCGAGGTGCTAACTTAGAGCCCTTTCTAAAATGGATTGGACTCTTATGCGGGCGCACTCTCAAAAAGACCCTATCTCCAACCATATACTCACGATCAACCTGCTTTGCATATGCATACATCTTCTATCAGTCCTGAGCCTCTCTAAGATGTTGTCTAATCATGACTACCTACTGCTCCATATCCTTGACCAACTGGGGTCCAATAGATACTCTATCCTCAATCCTATCTCAACTTAGTGGTGTCCTACATGGTCTACCATACAAGGCCTGATATGGTGACATACCTATAGAAGAATGATGCCCATTATTATAGGAGAAGTCGACTTGATGTAGGTATTCCTCCCACTTGATCTGATGGTCCATCACATACATACATAACATATCCTCTAACACTTGGTTAACCCTCTTTGTCTATCCATCTGTCTGAGGGTGATATACCATACTGAAATTCAGTCTAGTACCCAATGTTGTCTGTAACTCTCTCCAAAAATATGATGTGAACAAGGAGTCTCTATCAGAGATGATCTTATGGGGAATGCCATGAATTCTGACAATATCCCGCAAGAAGACCTAAGCTACGTATTGTGCTGTGAAAGTAGTACGCACGGGTGAGAAGTGGGCAACCTTGGTCAATGTGTCGACTGTCACCAAGATAGTGTCATGGAAATGAGAAGGCATAGGGAGACCAATAATGAATTCCATAGATATAGTATCTCACTTCCACTCAACAATCTCATGTGGTTGTAGGAGCCCACCTGGATGACTGTGCTCTACCTTCACTCTCTGGCACTCTAGACATCTAGAAACTATGCTGGCAATCTGCAACCTCATGCCCAGCCAATGATACAACTATCTCAGATCGACATGCAACTTCTTAACTCCTGGATGAGCTACATAGGGTGCTCTATGAGTCTCAAGCATAATAAACTCTTGTAAGTCACCTGTAGAAGTTACATAGATTCATCCCCTATAAGTCCATCGGACTCTAAAGAATACATAGATGTTACGTAGAATTCCATCGGACTCTAAAGAATACTCTACAAATCTCCCCTCAAGGGGTCTCTAAGAATGGATAAACTGACAAACCTCTACATATAATCCATCCTTTGGCAAGTGATGCAAAATGCGCTCCCTCAAATTTGTACTAGAAGTCATAGATGAGAGCTCGTGTCACCTCCTACTCAAGGCATCTGCAACTACATTCTCCTTCCCCTTGATGTAATGAACATCAAAATCATACTCACACAAAAAATCCATCCATCTCCTTTGCCTAGCATTAAGATTGGGCTGTGTAAAGATATACTGTAGGCTCTAGTGATTTGAATGAAGCTCAAATCAGTGACCTAGAAGGAAGTGTCACCATCTCACTAAGGCATGAACCACCGCTACGAGTTCTAGGTCATCAGTAGGATAATTAAGCTTATGATCTTTTAGCTTCCTAGACTCAAAATCTATATGAAATCCTTCCTGCATAAGGAATGCTCTTAAACCATCCAATGAAGCATCAATACATACAACAAAATCTGCCAAAGGATTTGGCACTGCTAAAATTAGTGCACTAGTGAGGGCTCTCTTCAGCTCATGGAAAGCTCTGTCACACTTCTATGTCCATTCATACTTCTTCCCCTTTCTCTAAAGGGAGGTGATGGGATGAGCTACTCTAGAAAATCCTACCACAAAGCATCTATAATATTCTGCTAAGCCCATAAAACTTCTAACCTCAGTGACACTGGTGGGTGCTGGCCAATCCATAATGGCTCTAATCTTCGATGGGTCTACAAAGATCCCATCGCTGGATATAACATGACCAAGATAATTCACCTCAGGTCCAAAGAAGGCACACTTTGACAAGATGCCATATAACTAATTCTCTCTCAAACGCTACAGAACCTATCTCTCCTCATGCTCCTCCTCATTGCGAGAATATATCAGAATGTCATCAAGGAACACTACCAAAAATTTATCCAAGAATGTATGAAATACTCCATTCATGAGGCTCATGAAAACAACTGGAGCATTCGTGAGGCCAAATGGCACTACTGTGAACTCATAGTGACCATACCTCATGTGAAAGGCAGTCTTGTGGATATCACTTTCCATAATCCGTAACTGATGGTACCCCAATGTCATATCTATCTTTGAGAACACTCAGGCACACTACAACTGATCAAATAAATCATCAATCCTAGGGAGTGGGTATTGGTTCTTAATTGTTACTTTATTCAACTGTAGAAATCAATGCACAATCTAAGTGATCCATCCTTCTTCTTCACAATAATCACTGGTGCACCCCAAGGTGATACACTAGGTCAGATATGCCCTTTCTCTAAGAGATCTTCTAACTGAATCTTGAGCTCATTAATCTCATGTGTGGTCATCTTGTAAGGTGCTCTAGATATGGGCTCAACTCCTAGCACAAGATCTATGTGAAAATCAACTGCCCTAGGTGGAGGCATACCAGGTAGCTCGGTAGGAAATACATTTGCAAAATCCTAAAGAATAGGATAATCCTCAAGTGAAGGCTCCCCCTCTGAATCCTCCTCTCTATCACTAATGGTGATGGCATATAATTGACATCCCTTTCGCACACACCACCTAAGCTGCATAGCAAAAATCATGCGAAGGGATACGGGTCTTTGTACCCCAAATATCACCATAGAATTACTATGATCATCAACACACTCAACCCTCTTTTGATGACAATCCATCTTGGCGCTATGGGCATATAGCCAATCCATGCCAAGGACTACATCATAAGAACCTAGAGGGGTAATGCGAAGATCAGTCATCATGATTAAGTCTCCAATCTGAATTTGACAACTGTGAACTAAGGAACTAACAGACACCCTAGCTCTTGAATCTAACTCGACCTCCCAACTGACATCCTGTCTAACTGCCACCAACCCACAACACTCCACTACATAGGGAGATATAAAGGAGTCTATGGCTCCTGAATCAAATAAGATAGAAACACTGATACCCTGAATCATACATGTGGCCTCTATGACCGTGGCCTGGTGCTTGGCTTGGCGGTTATCAACCGCTACAAAAACTCTATGGGATCTACCCATATCTCCAACTGTAGGCTTTGAGGTAGCCTCTCTCTGACCACTGGCTGACTGTCCCTAAGGGCACTCTCTTTCTATATGACCCATACCACTGCAAGTGTAACATGGTCCTCTGGTATGAATCTACACTCCCTATGATCTAGACTGTTGTGGTCCTCTGGTCCTACTGAAATTACTGTAACCATCCCTAGAGGACTGTTGAGTCCTAGCTGGCTGTGCCTGAGGGGTCTATGTCTTCTGATCCTATCGAGGACCCTGAGACTACCACTATTTGGGCTTAGAGCCCTGATAACCCTGTGAATGCCTCTGTCTAGAATCCTATTGGGATCCCTACTGCTAAGACTATTAACCCTTAAAGGATCCTATCGAGTGATTTTGTTTCCCTTTCCAAGGGGGTCTCTATTGTCCTGACTACTGGGAAGAGGGGTTTTAGTGTTGAGACCAATCCCAGGACTCCTATCTAGTATGGATGTCCTCAGCTACAAGTGTCATCTCAACTGTCTCTCTAAATGTGGTAGGAAAGGCTAGGCATACTATGCCCTGAAGAGACATATTAAGTCTCTTAATGAAATGGTGAATGCGCAGTTTCTCATCCTTCATGTAATCAACATAGGGAAGGAGGTCAAGAAATAGAGGCTCATACTGGGCCACTGTGAGGCCTCTCTGCTGGAGATCATGGAACTCCTCTATCTGTCTATGTCTGAAATGCTCAGAGAGATACCTCTCTCGAAATTGGAACCTCCACCTATGGAACCTCCTGCTCCCACCAAGTGGAAGCCTTCACTCGTAGGAGATGAACTGCAAGTCATGCCTTTAGATTACTCCCATAAGGGCACAATCAAATACATTACTATAAACTCTGTAACCAGGCCTCTGCTACTGATCCATCAGTGGATCCCAAAAACAAGGGTGGCTGGAGTCGTAATAACTCTCAGATTTCATCTTCAACATCTCTAGGGGGTCTCTCTGTGGCATGTATCTCATGCTCGCATGGTATTACAACCTGATGAACTGACTCACCCTCTTGATCATCATGACCCTCAACAGACCTAGGTGGGGGACTCCTACTCCTCTCTCTGTTAACTTCTCTATCATCTTCTGAAATATGTGCTTCCCCTTCAGGAATCTCCTACTGAACTATGGGTGGTAGTCTCTGCTGAATCACCCCAATCAAATTTTGGAGAACATCCAAAATATCTTAGTTAGGGTTCTGAGGTGGTGGTGGTGGTGGTGGAGGTGGTGGATCCTCCTATCCTTCCCCAACATGGGGAGCTCTACGACCTCTATCTTGTCGGTTAGCTCTGTTGATGGCATGCATCCTACACAATAATTTAAGTTTAGAATGAGTTGAAACATAATGGGTTAGGTTCCTAGTGTCAAAACATGGCTCTGATACCAAAATGTCATGCCCAAAACTAGGGCAAAACACACAGACAAAATTTTTTTTATTAGGGCCACACCACATACGGATGCAAAGTTGGAACATCAACTTGATGCATGGGTTACATGAACTCTCAGGTCAGATTGAACTAACTATGGTTTAATGTTTATCCAGGTGTAATATCGTGATGGTAATTTAGTTGATAAGATCATGTGTTGAATTAGGTTGACCTAGTACTCACTTTGATTTCTTAACCATGCTTACACTAATCCATTTAAATCTAATACTAATTCTCTTTTGACATTAATTACTAACATCTATAAACAACCCTGATATAACTATTTCACACACACATTAGTTAACTAATAAAAGAGAACTAACTTAATCTCAAAAATTAATATGTATAAGCTTTCTTAACTACCCTTGAACCCACTTAACATATATATTAAAATATCCACTAATATAAGGACTAATTAAATTCTATCCCCTTTTAAACAGACATACATGAAACATTTACCTCTTGACATAATTAAAATCTAACAACAATTTCACTATATCGATTAAACTATTAATTAAAATCTAATAATCATAATCTAATCTACTTTCCTAACTTACTAATATCAATTCTAATTCATTAATCCTCTAACAAAACTTAAATTATCCTTTAAATAAAAGAAACATTAAATTACCTCTAGTAGGAAATCAATTTAGCCTAAAAATAATTAAATTAACAACTAACTATGTAGTTCACATAAAAAAACTAAAGATATAAATCTAGTAATTAACTACATCATTAATTAACAAATATACCCATAAAATGAACTACACAATTTTTAAAATACAATAATAAGAAAATATACATCTATTTACTAACTTAAACTATCGTTGCTAAGTAATTTACCATAGGCTAAAACAAACTATAGTTTACTAAAAAGTTAATTCATTTCTAAATAAATTTGCACATTATAATAAACCTATTAAATCACTAATCCAAAAAACTAACCTAAACACCCTACTAAACTAACCTATCAACCTACTAACTACCCTATCCCATCACCTAACCAAGTGTCACATCACCCATCACCCATCACCCCTATGTCCAAGGCCACTTGCAAGTGGGTGGGTGTGGGAATATCCCAAGATACCCTTAAGGCCTACAAATTTTGAAGAGGGAGTTTTCTTTTTGAAAAAAACATTCTCTTGTTTCAAGGGGATGGTGGGGACCACTTTAAGTCTCCTAATTTTATGTGCAGGAAACTAATGCCAAGTCAACCCCAAAGGATACTAAAATATTTCGAATGAAGAGGAGAGAGAACAGTCCTTGAAAAAGGTATTAAATGCCAAGTCAACCTTCATCATGCACATGGGTAAGGAGGTAAGAGTGATTGGCAAGTTTATTGGGGCCCACCAAAACCTCTTTTAAGACCCCTAAGGGAATTTCACGTGGTTTAGAGGGATGGATACAAAACCCAAGTAGTTTATATCATGTTTTTTTTTAAAAAAATTTCCTTCAACATTAACATGAGCCTCATACTGCGCCCAAGAAGGAAGTTAAAAAGGTAAGGAAGGACATGTGTGGGGCCCACAGGAATGGTGTAACAACATGCCTCCCTACTAATTAAACTATGCATCATCACTAAGGAAGGTAATTAGAGGGGTAATTAAGGGGGTTTAGTGAGGGGAATATATAGAGAATATTCTCTATGTAAAGGGGGAATTAAATCCCTCCCCATAAATTTTTTAGAGAGTATTTTTGCTCTAAATTCTAGAAAATGTCATGGTATAATTTGGATTTAGCTTCCATCACATTGATATTATTCATTTTCTTTTGGAGTGGTTAATTGTTTGCATTTGATTTATTGTTTGTGCTATACACTATGCAACTATAATAGAACATTAATATTAGTTGATTTTTTTTAACATTAATATACTAATTGCTTGGTTTACTATTGTTATCAAGTTTATCTCTTCGTTTCAAGGATTGAGGTTGCAATGTAAATTTTAATGTAGAGTAATGAACCTATTGAAATAGAATTCAGATTTCCAAAGGAATGATGAAGTGTTTTTAACTTAAAATCAAACACATTATAGAGCTTACAAGATTCATAAATCCACTCAATACAAGGAGTAACCATGAAACATTAAAGTTTCTCTCTCACAACAACACCAAAATGGAGACTTCTCCCAAGATTTTCCACATTCAAATTGACTTCAAAACCTATAATTACATGAGGGGAACTTATGGGAAGCTCACCTCCTAACTAAGGTCTCAAGAAGAACACCACCGAGATTGGAGAACCAAGGCTAAACAAGTAACACATCCAAATTCTCACAACCATCATATATGCACAGCACAATAATTAACTCCCAACCAAGGCTTCACAAATGAGTTTTTCAAATCCACTGAAGTAGGGTGAAGGTGGGCTTTTTCAAGGAGGAGAATTTCATTACCAATTCAAAATTTTTAACAAGAGTTTTTTCATGCATTTCCAAGGCTACATCAACATTCCTTCCATATACACATTTGGTCATTTCTTCTTCAAGACAAAACCACATACATCTTCCATCCAATCTTTCCTTATCTCCCCCAAAATTAGGATCAAATAAAATGACATGCAAGGGCCCATACACCTTGTATTTTATCCCTCTTCTCTCCATGAGAAGAGACTCTCACTACAATGGAGAGCCCAACTAACCCCTTCACCCAAGGTCACTTCTTCCCTTCCCAAAAGGGTGAGTAATGCCTTAAACACCCATGAACAACACTCCCAATCCAAAGAAACAATAAGTGATACAAAAATTCAAATGAATCCCCATCCCAACACACAATAACAAGGTCTACATACAACAACACTATACAAGATTTACGTATATGGACTCCATGTAAGATTTACATTTATGAACACCATACAAGATTTACATGCTCATAAAAACAATAACATACAAAGCTAAAATGCAAGAGTATTTCTCCATGATAAGAATCCACCAAGCTTGGTCCAAGAAAAATGGCAAGAATCTAGTTGAGAAGAAGCCCTTATCCTTTCCGTTTCCTTCCTCCAATCCTAATTGTGTATAAAATTAGAGAGTGGGTGAACACCCACTAAGTTTTTCCAAACCCTCTAAAAAGACCCCTAGAAGTGTACTCAAGACCTAGTAATTAATGAGACATGCCTTCTAGTCCTTTTTTCTTACCTCTTGTCTCCCCTCTTAATTGAGAGTTTAGTAAGGAGTGTGGGACAAGTTAGATGCATGAGGTCATTTTCATTTTCGCCACTTTTGAAAAGTAGGCATTTTGGAGGGCCATAATGGTGATCTAGGCTTTTTCATAGGTAAAAAATAGCCCCCAACCCAAAGTAACCCCTTAGGGTTAACTAGTTTTGGCCAAGAATACACTCTAGGGTCACTTATGACCCCTCCAAAGTACTCCTAAAGTTCAAATCCGAGTTTCAACTTGATGTGATCCGTACAAGACATCTATATGCAAGTGGGATTAATATAACATCTTATAAGGTTTG
This sequence comes from Thuja plicata, assembly GCA_018584345.1. Lineage (NCBI taxonomy): Eukaryota > Viridiplantae > Streptophyta > Pinopsida > Cupressales > Cupressaceae > Thuja > Thuja plicata. Next base: position 313,078 of record MU213385.1, read on the forward strand.
GTGATTCTTTCCTAATCCCTAATTTGACATGTCACCATCCACATGGACAATACAAGTGTCAAGTGACACCAAAAAAATACACTTCACATTCACAATGACATGTCCAAACAACAACATGAATTTAAACTATTAACACACATTCAGATTACATTTACAAAAAAGATCACATTACAATGAGGTTTCAACCCCCTATTGGATTAAGCCTTGGCTTACTCAATTCACATGTGTTTATCCATGATTCTTTGAATAATTCCATGGTTCTCTTTCCTGCACACTAAACTCGAGCATCAGTAGTCCAAGATAATAAAATCACATGCAATATACATTTTCAATTCATACTTAGCAATATTAATCAATAAGCAGACTTAATTTCCTAATTACAATTTTCATACAGAAATGTTTAAAACATAATAATTTCATAATCATCATGACATAACATCCATGAAATAATCAAGTCTAATTATGATCCAATCTTCTCATCAATTCACTTATCTAAACATATATAATCAAAATCAACCACCTGCTCTAGGTCTAATCCATATCAAAATGTAATTCATATAATATAATCATCATCATAAACATAATATCTCAAGTCTCTATCTAGATAATCAAAAAGTGTATCAATGTATCAAAACATAAAGTATCAAAGTGTGATCGAACAGTAATGCTATGATGGGTCAGGGTGAGGCCTGACACTCCCTCATCCATTTTTCCTTTATCATTCCACCAATCTTGAAAGTGTGTCAAATTTGATCTTTCCAACATTTCCATCCACAACATATCTTATTCTTATCCTCACATTCATTATCCAACACACACTTTCCATCTTTTCATCCCTCTTATCCAATCTATGGCATAAAAACTTTACCACCATCTACCCTTATCCTCCATATGTGTCATTTGTCATCACCTTATCAATATATTTGAGCATCCTAGCCATATTCATGGTTTATTATAGCATATCTTTCAGAAGAGCACTGTCCAAAGAGCCAAATGTTGGAGAAATTTTGAAAAATATAAAAAATTTGAAAAAATAGAAAAGTGCCTTGGGGAAAACTTGGTAAATAGATGCCTTGGTAGCAAAAGTAAAGAGAAATCAATTCATCATATGGTGAAAACCACTTTTTGTGGCACCTTGGACAAGTACCATGATGAAAACCTGGCAAACAGGCATCATGTGTAATTCTTCCTCTTGCACTCTACACTTGGGGGAAAGTTTCATCCATGCTATCCTACATCTTCCCTATTCTACCATTTATCCTACTTACACCCATATTCATTCTTTCACCTTTGATCTTGACAAGGTTGAACATATCTATGAGCATTAGGTATCTGGACATCCATTATCTTTCCTATGATCTTGCTTATCCCAAACCACCTTCATTATTCCTTAGTAGTATTTTCATAATCCCAAACCATCCCCTCATAGACTCCATCACCCCTATATCTTAATCATGCTATCTTATCCACATCTTATCCAAATTGATCCATTGGTCTTGATCAAAAATGAAGGATGTAAAATATAATTTTTTTTATAAAAAACCTCTTGACATGTCCGCTCTTTTGGATCACTCACTTTCATGAAAAAATATCATTATCCCATATGCTATCTAGAATTGCATCATTGGCTTTCATTTCTTATCCAAAAACATGCTTCACATTTCTATATCATTTTTCCTTAGCTTGGGTAATCTTGAGGAGATGGTTGTATGGGTCGCATTTGCATGCTTCATCCATCATGGCCTTTCCATCTCTAATCCATCCTTCATGTCCTATACATTGCTAGACATGTAGACCTTATGGAAAGACATATTGTAAATAAGTGTCAAAACACTTAGTCATTTAGTGTTGCCCAAGTATATAGTATTGCTTGAGTATATAATGTCTCCTGAGTTTTCAACATCACCTGAGTGTTCAACATCACCCAAGTATTCAGCATCACCTAAGTGACATTTTATCACCTGAGTAGTCTCTTGGACCTGAGTGACAGTTTGAAGTCGACTTTGCATATATTGTTAAATATAATTTTGTTTATTGCAAACTGACTTACAAAGTTATTTGTTGGATAAAGATATATGTGAAAGATAGTTTGTTTTATCCAATATGTAGAATATGTAGAGTTGGGATTAATGGGAAGTAGTACTAAGAGGGGAGGGGTGAATCAGTACCTCTAAAAAATTTTCATATCCTTTAATCAATTAACCTTAGTAATCAATTTCATATCCATTCAATCTGATCTATACTATCTTTGTGTGAGTTATATCAATTCATAACATTAATAAACATGTGAATCATTCATAGAAACATTCATGAACATAATTGACACATAACACAAGATATGATATCACAGAAAACTCTTGTTAGGAAGTAAAAACTATGGTGGGGATGGCACCCACAAAACTTCACTATTTGCAGATTGGAAGGGGCCGGTTAAGGCTTACAATTTTGATCACTTTTGATGATCTACCCTTTAGGAGTATCAGCAAATACCTATTAAAGTCTACTCTATTAAGAGATTTTAAAAACACTTTTAAGTGTGCACTCAGTTAAGAGATTTGATACTGGACTGTTAAATCTACCTTTCTTGAAAGGAATTTTTACACTTTGCTCCACTTGTTATAATGATATAAAATTAAAAATTGACCTGGTACATGAAATCTCCTATTGCTGATACAGATCCTATGTAGTTTACATAAAAATATTATCACCTTAACTGTGATTGAATAATACCTCTGTTAATTAGTTTCCTCTGTTCGTGGTTCTGTTAACCAAATTCTTCTTTTTCTACTCAAGTTCTTGAAACTCTCAATTCAATCCATAGATGTGCTCATTCTGTTCTTATCTCTATTACACATACATTCTAATGAATGATTACATCATCTATTTATAGATGGATTGACTTCATCGAGTTGTGATAAAAACAATGTTAACACTAAGATTAGGTTTACAACTTACACCTAGATCTCCTAGTCTATGTGTTTTAAATCAGTTAGACTGATTAAAACACTTACATTCATGTTTCTTGTCCCTAAATAAATGGATTTAAAATAATTATATATCCTAAAAATAGAATATACTTTCTTTATCTAACGTGGAAGTCAGTTCCACTTTTTGTGGGCTGCAACTGACTTCCAGTTCTATCTGTCGGTCATGCTTGAATGTCCTTCAATTTTTTCTTTCGGTTGCACTATATCTATTTTGTTGGTCTACACTGTAACTTGCATTTTGGGTTCTTCTGTCAGGTTCCACTTTATCTTTCTGCATTGTGATTTTTGGTTTACACACTACCTTGTGTCATCGGTTCTCTCTGTACTTAGTCATTTTGGTGATCTTCTAATCTAATCTTTAGTTTTCTCTTTACTGTCTTTCAGTGTAAGCTTACTGAAAGTGTTATTTGTATACTAATGAAAAATTAATATTGTAATGCCCCGCTAGGGAACCCAGGAGAACTGACCTAAACTTGACACTGAGTTAATAGGATAATTTTTTTTTAAATGTTTACAACCAATAATGATAACAATGCGGAAGTAATGCAATGAGATACATGACATACACATAAGTACAACTCATACAAAGATACAATTCTCGAGGGTTCCTTGACATAGAATTACTTAAGAAAAATAATATATGAGAACAACTATAAAGAACCTAACATAAAGGATACATTAAATGAATTCATAATATACATCTCGTATAATAAGGTCACATATACATTTGAAACCCAAGGTATACAACCTAATCAACATCCACTGTACAAGTCACAGGGTATGCAATAGTACATAATAAAACAATATAATACATCCTTGAAAGGATGTCAACCAATATACACATATGGTTACCAAAGTACATCTCATGAAACTTCACAAGTCTCCAAAAGAATCAAAAGATATTACTGCAACAAGGATCATCCAAGCATGAAGAAGATCTGTTGGAGTCTCAATAGTAATAAGAATCACTACCACCTGACTGCATGGAACTAAAGGTCCACTCCCACCATGTTGAGGAGATAATAATAGGCCCACTCACATGGGTATACAACATGAAGGCAATCAAAGGTATACAAGACATCATAAAGAAACACATAGGAAGATCCTAGAAGCTTTCTGATCACAATGAGAAAGACTAAAGAAAAAGTATCAGGATGGAAAGATCAAGACAACTGGAATTCCAAGATCAAAACAAAGGTACACCATCCAAAGATAAAGGAACATACATAAGATATCCAAAACACAACCATAAAATAAATACTGAATCCAAAAGCCAAATGTCAAAGACACAACCATAAAAAGGTACAACAGGACCTATAGAGGAGACTTAGGCTACATACTATGGGAGTGTCATCACATGGTCAATAACTTGAGTTACCCTAGACTGGCCTCTCTGGACCCCGAACCTCTCAATCATGACTCATGTGGAGCTAGGATACCCTCTCACAAAGATGAGGAATCTAACAATACCTACTTCTCTAGGTATCATCTCATCCTTATCCTTAGTCTATAAAGGCATAAGCGAGGAATCATGATCAATATTGTAATTAATGTAAACCCCAAGTTTTATTATTAAGTTATCACTTATTAACTAACTTGTGAGAGGTCACCCTGGACTGGCCTCTTTGGGCCCTGGAATCCTATTGTAAGCCACTCCCCTAAGATGCACCTAACTAACCACCCCCTAAGCTCAAGATCAAACATAATCTCATGAACTCATAAACTGGTTCCTACCCATATAGGAACTACTGGGTCTCAACTAACCCAACAATATGAAAACTCCTCACGAGATCACATAACAGGAATTCAATAACACTAGGTTCATAAAGGACAATCAAACCAACATATCAAAATAAGAAACATGTACTAGAAAAATATGCAAGATACCATGCTAAATCAATCCCAAAATAAACATACAGGCGGAATACACACATCCACCTAATAACATCTACATGAATACGCCATGGTAGGGTATAGCACATTTCCAAAAGAGACAAATATAGAATGCAGTGATAAACAAATTTATAATCTTAGTTATGCACATTCACTTATCATATAAAATTACTAATAGACTATAATTGAATCTTTTAAGAAGATGCAAATAAAGCTCTCGTATAGGTTACTTTAAAATCTCAATCAAATATAAATTAACCTAATTTGATAATTACTAAATCAAAACTATAATTACACCATGTGTTTAAAACACCCATTAAAGATAAAATAAAATCCTCACATATCCAATACTATAACGAAAACACTTTTACACACGTTATATTTATTAATTAAAACCAAGTTTAATTAATAAAATGAAACTAAGTTTTTAAAACTTTAATCAAAGATAATCAATTAAATTAAACAAAGATATACAATAAACTAAAGTTAATTAAAATTAAAATTAATTATAAACTAAACTTAACTAAACTAAGCTAAATTTAAAATAAATTAAAATAAACCAATTTAAAATTTAACTAAATTAATAATAACCTAATGCTAATTAAAATAAAAATAAAATAAAATAAAAAAATTTAAACTTATCATTTGTGGGGAGGGGGGGTCGTGGCCCCACCCCTACTCACCGTAGTTCCCTATAAAGGGCTGCCCACGGGCCCCCGTGGAGACTGCTGCAGGGCAGTGGGACCCTGCGGTCCCCACTGTGAGTAACCCCAGTGGGTCCGTAGGCCCACAACCTGCAGCCCCTGGTGATACTGCGTACAGAGGGGGGTGCAGTGGCCCCCGCCACCCACCTTTCTTTTTTAATAAAGCCTTTCAATATTTTTTTTTAAACCCTTTTTTTTAAATATATATATATATATATATATATATATTTATTTATTTTATTTTTTTTCTTTTTTCTTTTAATTTACTGGTGCAATATTTCTGTATTTTTTTTATAAAAAAACAGCAAGCTGATATTGTTTTTAATTAAATATTTTCAACAATATAATAAACACAATTTTCTTTTTCCTCAAGCACAAACTCAATAAACTATTTTTTAATAATATAGGTATTTTTTTTCAATAAAAATTATAAATAGAATAAGAGAGATTTTCTCTTTCTTTTCTTTTGCAACATGCAATATGATAAAAACAAGGAGAATTTCTAACTTAATATTAATAATCTCAAGAAGGGTTTTCTTGTTTTCTAGCATGCAAATTAACAATGTTTTCTTGTTTCCTCTCAGATCTGAACTCAATTTTGGTAAGCACTAGATGAAGGAAATTTTTCTACTCTTCAAGGTGAGACAAACACAGATCTAAGGGTTTGAAGTAATTTCCCCAACAATAACCAATTTTCATCCAAAGAAGACATTTTCACTCAAATTGAAACCCTAAGGGCAAATCCAAATAGAATCCTTCCATACGAAAACCCTTATGCCCATTTAACATTCAATACTCAAAAATGAAACCTTTATGCTCACAATCACAGATCTGATAAGCAAACATGGAGGAAAACATAAATTGAAACCAAGGTCATACTTTTATCAATTTACTCAATCAAAAGATCAAATACTCAAACAAGGAAGATCAAACAAGGGATCCTAGCTTTTCATATACATAGAAGACAGGGATCTGAAAGCTAGAATTTAAAAGATGAAGATCCTACCTCAATAGTAGATGAGAAGCACAAATTCACAATCCAAGAAAGAAGAATTCACAAATCCAAGCAAGGTCTCTCAAAACTCCAATCACCTGATTTCTCCTTCTCCCTAATTGAACAACCTCCAAAAAGGCTTCCAATCCAAAGATATAGATAATCCAAGCAATTAGGTTTTCAAAAAGTGAAAACCCTAAAGGGAAAATAAATTATCTAGTTATTAATTAAAATAATTCCTTTATTTTCAATTTCACTTAAAGCATGCAAAACTCAACTTTGGAATATAAAAGCAAAGTGTTAAATTGAAAATGCATGAGATAATATTTCAATCAAATAAATCAATT
>MU213385.1:320060-330196 GCA_018584345.1 Thuja plicata
ATTAAATCTCAATTATTTAAATCAAGACTTAATAATTAAATCAATTAATTAAATATAGACATTTAATTAATATTTAATTATTAAATAGCCATATATTTCATATATCAAAGTTTTAACCTTATTATAGGTGCAATAATTAACATGAATATTTACCATAAAAATTCATTAAATATATCAAGCTACAAGCATCACTAAATCACCTGAAACCCATCTAAACAGATAATCAACTGAAATAGACAATCAACTGAAACAAAACCACAAACCCACACAAATAGGCTCATGAATCCACGTCACTTGGCAGATTTAAATAGGATAGTCAATCAGATTCTTTGTCCATCAATAGGACAAAATATGGGTTTAGGGTATGGATTTGGACCTGATATTATCTCCCCTCTCTTACCATTGAGATATTGCAATAGGGCACACTCACTCCTGCCAATTCAGAGAAGACAGCCCGGTACCTCCAAACCTGTCATCACCAAGATGAACATACATGCATATAATATAGCAAACAATGGTTGAGACTAGTTGATCATGTGGATCTCGCCGAAGCAAGAAACTACGACTCTATCTCATACCATATCAAGCATGTCAAACAGTAATATAACACATATAAATGAACCATGTGCATATAAATATAGGGTCAGTATTGTCAAAAAACCATAATCGAAATGACATCCTAACATATACATAAGCATCATGAAATAAGCATAAATCATATGCCAACAAGAGATATAACACTCTAAGCAATGAATCAATAACATACTAAAAGTGATACGTAAATATCCTCTAAACCATCTAAAATAAACCACACATATATGAGAAGGCCTAAAAGAGTTCAGCAACCGAAACTAAAAAGCAAACTCAGAGGTGGGTATTACAAATGTCATCAATCTCCCCCTTTGACATTAGTATCAAAAATTGATATGTGCAAAATACTAACAAAGTGTTAAGTATATACAACATATATAATCCTTAGTCATTTAATGACTCCCCCTATGTATATGCCTATATGTCTGTACATATGATATCTTTTTCTTCTACATATCATTTTCCCTTTATGAATATACATATACATATCTACCATTTGCCCATCTGAAAGAATGTACATAACATTTTCCTTTTTTTTTATTTTGTACAATATATCATTTCCTACTTTATTTGATATTAAGGGAAAAGGTTATTTACCTTGAGCTTATCAAAAATATGTGAATGAGAAGACTTCATGTCTTCCATCATTTTCTCCCATTGCTCTTTTAGATTTTCTAGAGCCATATTCTCAAGTGTTATCTTTGAATGCATATCATAGATGTTGTCTGCTATAGACATTTCGGGAATTCCTATCAGCTGCCTTGCAAAACTGATATGCTATTGTAGCAATGTAAGATTTGGTAGAATTTGAGCCTATAGCTTAGTTGCTTCTTCTCTGAAATGTGTTTCTTCCTCCCACAGCTCCTGCTTTAACCTTTTTACCTCAACGATCTTATCATAATGTAGTTTGACTGCATTGTCTACATCTGTGGTTAAGCTACTATCACTGTTTGCTAGATCTGTATCTAGCTTTTCTATATTTTCACTATTTTCCTTAGTGAACTTTTCTATTGTGCTCAACTTTTGAATTAATTTTATAGCTTCAGATATGATGGGGTCTAATTCAGATATGAATTCTAATAGCTTTACCTTATTCTCTGCCCCTTCTTGGCTAATGTTCTCTAATAGCTTTTGTTGGTACTTCATTTCTTCTCTTTCCTCAATTGCCTTCTCAGCATCAATGTTCTGAGTTGTGATTGCATCGATGAGGGTAGCTAGTTGATCAAGTATAGGCTTGCTTTGATCAATATCAACATCAGGTAAAATTTGATGTAGAATGTCTTGTGTTGTCACTAGTACCATGGAGTCCCTATGTTGTTTCTTTAGATTTTCTTGCAATGCCTTCCTCTCGCATATCTCTCCATATTTCTGTAATGCATCCATGTCAAGTGTAGAGGGGTCACACTTCAGTATCTCAATCATTTCATCAAGGGTAACCTCTAACTTTTTGTTGTTGATGTTGTTGGTTTTTTTGTTGTTGTTGTTGTTGTTTTTCTTCTTCTTCTTCTTCTTTTGTGACTTAGTAGAATGTAGCACCATTGCCAATTTCTCATCTTTTTCTATTGTGCTTGATGATGTGACATGGTGTGCTTCTTTCTACTGCTTGGTGTCAGTTTTAGCTCGTCAGGTTTGTAGACGTCTCCACATTCACCTTAAAGTCATCGGTAGAATCTTTGTCTATTTTCTCAAGAGTACCATTTTTTGGTTTGTCTCCTTCATTGGTGTCCTTTTCATCATCTTCCTTGGTGTTCTCATTTTTTTCTTGAGTCTACATATCTTTGTCCTTATCTCCTTCTGTAACCTTTTTAGTGTCAGTTACATCTTGAGTATCTCTGATGTTTTGCTAACCATCGGTGTTGTCTTTATTTGCTTCTTCTCTTGCATTCTTTGGAGCTTCCTTGTTAGGTGATTTACTTTTTTCTTGCATGATATTGATAGCTTGTATCAATATGTGCAGTTTGCCTAGAATGTTCACCTATGTACTGTCAATTGTTGTGTTTTGTTCATCGATTGAATCTTTTACAACAATGACATCTTCATCTTTATTGAATTCATCTGATGGGTCATAAGTAATGTCGATGACATTGGTATCCATAATGTTGTGATTTTTGGTATCATCCCATGTATCATCTTCCATCTCTATAGTCTTATTCCCTATTGTATCGGTCTCTTCTTTATCTAACTCAATAGATGTATCATCTTGAGTTGCCTTATCAACATCTTGTTGTTGAAGGTCTTTGTCCGGGTTGTCTTTTTCAACTGGTCTGTTCAAGATTTTGCACCATTTCTTGTGGATGTCCTGTTCTAGTTCAATCAACTTGCCTTCAAGAAATTTATATACCCTTAGCTTTGGTGAGAATTCCTTCTTGTGTTTCTTCATCATTTTGTCTATTTCTATCTTTTTAGATTCAGGTGGCATTAGAGAAATAATTACTCACTCTCTGATTTCTTTTTCATTTCTCAAAGAAAATGTCTAATAAGAGGATAATCTATCCAAGAGTTCCAGTGGTACATAACTTCCTTCAAATTTCATGGGTACATATTTGAAGTTATACATTTTAGCTATCATGGCTTCCTCAATCTTATTCTAATCTTCTTGATTTCTTTTCTTCCAATTTCTAATGTGTGGATTTGTAATGGATTCAGAATTTTCTATATAAACACAAATGTCATCAATAGTGTTAGGTTCTTTTACCTTGAAATTTTTAGCCTCTAAGGCTTCATCTCACCCGATGTCTTCTATGTCCTCTCAGGTTCTGATTTATTTTCTACCCTTCTTGTTTTGTCCTCTTTTCGGTGCTGGAGCTTTCCTTTTGTAAGTCCTGACCTTTACTTTCTTAAGAGGTGAAGGAGTAGACTCTTTGGATGTTTGGCTTCTAGTTCTTGAATCAAATTTAGTTCTTAGTTTCTTAGATGGTGGAGGAGGTGGTGAATCTGACTATGTTTCCTCAGAGTCATTCTTTTTGTCTTCTTTATTGACAGATAACTATTCTTCAGTTTTCTCCTCTTGTTCAATTTATTCATCTTTCTCACCTTCTTCCTCGTCTACTAATAGAATCTTCTTGAGATTCTTTACCATTCTTTCCTTCTTCTTGACTATCTTTTTGACAACTAGGCTTGATTTAATTCTTGACTTGGCCTCTTCATATGTGCCAAACCTTGGTTGCTTTTTGTCTAGTGGCTCATTGATTAAGGTATCAATTGCCTTTGTTGCAAGATCAATGTTGATTTCATATTCAAGTGATTGCAACCATGTTGTCCTTGCTACAATAGATTTGATGTAAGTATGATCTGTGTTGACCATGAAGCATATCTCATCCTTATATTGCTTGATGAGTTGCTTGGGGATTCTTACCCTCTTTTGTATTCGATCTTTGAATACATTGAAGTATTCATCCATGACTATTTCAAAGTTATCTCCTAGTTTAGCTATGTTCTCATTAATTTGCATGGTGACCGGTTTGGTTCTGTCCCATTTCAAATCTCCTACCGATGGGAAATTTTCTTGAAAATAAAAGAAAATAGAAAGGATTAGTGAGCCAAACTTACAAGTTTTTGACTTTTCATTCCTAATTGTCTTTAGTTTGTCCTTCAACTGGTTCAGGAGTAGCTTGGATAAGTCCAACTGTGTACCTTTCTTTACAATTTTGTAAGTTGTGTCTACTACACGTGATGCAATACTATTTAATCTGCTAGCCTGGAAGAATTTGTAACCTAGTACACATGCACCAAACTTAATCTCTTTATCGGTTATTGTTGTTACTTTCAATCCATGACCATCCCATTTGGATCCTATCATATTTTCGGTCTCTGCCTTCAATGGATGCTTTAGTGCCTTTACTTTATCAGTTATGAGGTAACCAATGACCACATGGATGCCATCTCAGGCTATTGCCTTTGGTTCATCCAACCATAATTTTTTGTTATGCATTCTTCTCAGTACTAACTGAATCCAATCATTTTTGAAGACCTTCATAAACATTAGGGCATTGGTGAGCCCTTTTACCTCAATGGGTTTGTTCTTTTCCTTAAGTGTTCCATCATTGTTACAAAGCTTCTTGTAATATTCTTCTACCTCTGACATTCCAATCTCTGTAATCCTGCAGTGTATGAAGGATCAGACATCTTCAACTAGAAAAACCCTAGCTGGGATACGTGAAAACGCACTAGCATCGTCGAGTTGTGAGGAAACCTCTAGATGGATCTTATAATTGGGTTCCTCACATGCCATGTTCTTGATGAGTTTGAACTCATGCTTCTTTGAATTCTTAGATTTCACGGATCGTGAAGTTGATGCCATTTTAAGAAAATTAGGGCTTCTATGTAAATGCATGAAAATAGGGTTGTCGATCTTGAAGAACATACTATTTGTGTTTGCAAAGATCTCTGAACTGATTTGGAGTGCTTGGAGGTCGAGTCGTGATCTCTCTATAGCTTGGTTTCTTTCTGCTCAAAAATCACCTTCACTCGCTCTGCTCTAGGTATCATGAAAAATGATTCATTCTGATGCCCTGTTTATAGCCTTTGTGTTAGAATATGTAATCTTTCCTTGGTGAAATATATTGTAAACCAAGGTATTTTAGTTTATTTATTATGTAAGTAGGAGATTCCTATAGAATCCCTACATGAACACATGTCCTCTTGTCCATGTGTGAGGACATAATATTTATTTGTAATTTCTTTTTTATCTAGATTCCTCCTTAAGAGGAAATAGCACAAGTGGCACACACATTATGAATGTGGCTCACATGCACATGGGAGTTACATTCAACTCCTTTCTTCTCATCTCTACATAAGAGATGCTTCTTTTCTCTTTATTACTCATCTTCAAACACACAACACTTCTTCTCTCTCTCTCTCATTCTTCAAAATCTTGTATGAGCTAAAGCTCTCTCTCTCTCTCTTTGGCTATTTTGCCTATTCATAATTCATAGGGGTTTTTTTACGCTTTTCCCCCTTCAAAAACTTCTTGTCTCCCTTGTTTCTTTTTGGTGTATGCTCTAAGGAATAGTTTAATTCATGATAATCTTCCTTTTTCCTACTCATTTGGATTAATATGTTCCTAGCTCATATTTGATTATCCATTTTAACATGGTATCAGAGCAGGTTTAATCCATTTTTGAGTTCTTGGTTTAAGCGGTTATCATATTACGGAGCACTCAAAATTCGGAGACTCATTTTATTAATTTGAGAGAGTTTCTTTTAGTTCATCTCTTCTCCTTTAGTTTTTTTTAATTTTTTAAATTAATTGTTAGTATTAAAAAGTTTCATTAGTTTAATCTTTTTAAATAATTCAAATTTAAATCCTATATTCTCATATTATTAAAATTTAAATTAAAAAAAAAAAAAAATTTCTCATATTATTCTTTTTTAAATCTCTTCTTTTCATATTTTAAGTTAATGCTTAAAAGTTATTTCTTTCCTAATTTTGGTTCTTACATAGAATATTCCTTTTCAAAAATTTCTATGATTTGTTTCTATTTCTAATCCTTTGCATGCGTGCCCTATTTAGCATATTCTCTTATTTTTATTCCCTCTCTGCTTTTTTTTTCAGTTTTTTAGTTTTTTTCATCTTGCATGCATTCGATGTTATTTTAAATATCATTTCATTCTTTCATCTTCTTTGTTTTCATTTCAAGAATCAATCTTTCAATTCATCTTCTTTGTTTTCATCTTCTTTGTTTTAATTACAGGATTAAGAGCATAGAGTTGGACTAGGTTTTTCGAGGTCTTTTCAGTTGAATACAGCCTGTATTATTTAGGAGGCAAGTTACTCCATCTTGAATGTTGTTGATTGATATTGCAGTATTTTATTCTGGAGGTTCTCTCAAAATCATAGATGCATTAATCTTTGATGTTGAGTTATCTGCCACATGCATCTATATGAAATATGAGGAAGTTTGAGACTTACGGAAATTTGAGACTTCATTGCAATTTGTTTTGTTTATCTGTCTGCTGACTTGTTGATTGAAACTATTCTGTAACATGTCAGACTTGCTAGTAAACTGCAAAACCACGATGACATTTTGTTATAAATTTATAATCTTTTCAGCTTTTAGATAGATGATAATCTTGGCTGCAGAATCAAGTGAGCCTCTTTAGGGGCGGGTCTTCTAATCTACAGGTTGATTATGCATGACCGCTACATAGGGTGCTAAGATAAGGATCCTTCAAAGATATTTCATCAGAGAAATCAAAGCAGTTTACAATATAAAGCCAGACGGCCGGAACAAGCTACTAATTCCCATATTGACTAGCCAGATTAAGAGTACAAACCACTTTTCTTTTCTATCTTCCGCCACCTCTGTTTCGCTGCGCAACCCCCGCCTCTCCACTGTTCTCATCCTCCTCCTCCCATTTCCTTTGTGACCTCATCAAGCAGTGTGCATTCAGTTTGAATATGTTCTGTTTGATATCCCGATACCAAATCCTGCTTTTAGAAGGATCCTTATACTATTTTTTTTGCAGTGTCTGCCTTGCCCCATGCTAAAAATTGTACCTCATATATCTTTTCTTGGTTTCTGTTGGTTCTGTCGATGATCAACAACTTTTGTGCTGCTACTTCCCTAAAGGACGTTAAATAAACCCCAATCTGCTATCCGTAATCCCCGACCTACTCAGCCGTTCACCTTAAGGGAGCTCAACCAAGTCTGTGTCTTGAAATCGAGTGCGGAGGTGGATATGTAATTACATCCTTGGCACTTGCTTGGCCAGGAAACTGGTATTCAATATCTTGCTACAGACATCAGTTCGACTACTACTGAGGTGACACACAAGACTTTAGCAACACATGGTGTTCATGCAGATGTAATTTTTTGCTGCCGCTTGTTCGACTGGGAGTGTTGGTGGATCACTGCACCCAAAGCAAAATTGAGATTCAAATTTCAGTACGAATTTCAGTTTTTAAATAGATTTAGATTTTTTTAATCTTAACATAGTTTTTTTAGTTAGTCAATTTATTTAAAATAGATTTAGTTTAATCTTTAAATAGTTTTAGTTTTAAATCTTATAGTTTTTTTTAAATAGATTTGGTTTCAATAATTTTAATTTAAATATTATAGTTTTATCTTCTTTATTCATTCTTTTCATTTTTGGTTAGATTGTTATTTAGTTCTCTTTTTTAATTAGTTAATTTTTTTTCCTTAAAGTTGTAAGATTAACGTTATCTTTTATCTCGTCACCTATTCTCTAACTCGTCTATTTTTGCAGGGTTGTGCTTTTTTTAGTAGTTTTTTTTCTCCTTTCATGCAAGAGATTCTTGTCATTATCTATTAATCCATAACAGCTTAACCGAGATCTTTTTGCTCTTAGTTTTCTTAGGTTTTTTTTTTCCTCGTTTTGTTGGCTTTCCTTGCATGTCTCTGTGGAAAAAGCTGATATAGCTTTCTGCTATTGCATGCAAGATCAGTTAGTTTTTTTTCTATCTGGTTCTTTTTCCCTTTCAAGCTTCCTTGTCCTTTTTTCCATCTTCCTGCATCCATCATGTCTACCCTATGCCTGAGATAAAATTAACCAGCACCAAATATCATGCCTGGAAAACCCACATGACCTGGATATTCAGATTCCGCCATCTGTTAGACGTTGCCACTAATGCCAGCACTAAACCCACTACCACTGCTTCTCAAGCTGACCAAGATGCTTGGTAAGCTAAGAATGATGAAGCCCTTGGTTTAATTGGCATATCCTTAAGCCCTAAATTATATGTCCTTATCTCATCCTGTACAGAAGCCCATCAGGCTTGGGACATCCTAAAAACACCTATGACAGTGCAGATGAGACCCGTAAAATCCAACTTCAAGACCAGCTTGAAGACCTCAAGTATACAGATTTTAATTCTGTTGATGATTTCTTGCTCAAGTTTGATTCTATTAAAACTTTACTCACTAGATTACAAGTTCCTCTTTTTTCTTTAAGGATAATTCATATTATGATTCGTAAATGTTTACCTAGGCAGTTTCAACAATTTATTACAAATATCTATTCTCAGTTAGCTATTCCTTCTTTAGCAACTCAACTAACTTATGTTATTTTTCAAAATATGTTGCGTCAAGAGGAGGCTAAACTAATCCAATTTGGTATATTGAAATCTCATGAACATGCTTATGTTTCTCAATCTCATAATAATCAAGCTAGTAATAATTCAAATAACAATCAAAATATTCAGAGATCAAACAATTCCAACTATAATCAAAATCATCAAAGACCTAATAATAATAATAATAATTACAATCATAATACCAATAATAATAATAACCCTTCAAATAGGCCTTATTGCACTTATTGTGGTAAAAATGGTCATTTAATTCATAATTGTTTTAAGAAACAGAAAGAAGATCAACCAAATTCTCAAAATGACACTAATGGAAATCAATCTCGTTCTGCTTTTACTACCTGTTTTAGATCACCTAAATGGATTATTGAGCGTAGTGCATCTCAACATGTTACATCTCACAAGGAAGTTTTTGATTCTTTGCAACCTGATTCTATGAATATTCCTGTTTCCTTAGCTGATAATCATTGCTGTCAAGTTGAAGGTTTTGGAGATGTGTCTATTCCAAATGGTAAATTACATAATTCTCCCTATGTATCCTTTGATGAAATAATTGATCAAGAAAATGACATTATATCCACTTTCCTAGATGTGACCTTACCCTCTTTGCATAAAATTGCTTCTCATGACCTATCCATTATTCCTTTTCCTAATCCTACTGTTTGTGCAGAAAATATGCATCCTAATCCTTTTAAAATTTTTGATGAAACTAATACAAATGATGATATTCAGAGTAATTTTGATTCTAATCCTAAATATGGTGCTAGAAATGACATACATGCTTTTGATAATGATTTCTATTATTCTGATTTTGAAGATTTAAATTCTGCTTTTGATTCTAAGAAAAATGTTGATAATATTATGAAAGATGATTGTAACATTTCAAATTATGTTTTTGATGATGCTACTTATAATTCTGATGATTCAAATGACCCTTTTGATGATGATTCATGTTATGTTTTTAATCCTAACATGCATTATGATGATCCTACTATGAAAGAAGATTCTAATTCTACTTTTAACTCAAATTCTAGTTATAATACCTTTGATTCTGATTCTGATGCAAAATTTCTATTAAATTATGAAAGTTATTGTTCTTATCCAGATTATACATTTACGAATTCAAATCTAGGTGGGCAATCCACTAGAAGTACTTGTTTTGTAGATTCAGGTTATAATGATGCAGATTATGAAGACACTCCTTTTGACAACTTGGACCAACAACAATGTGAATCCACATCTTTGAAGCATTCACATTTTTCTCACTCACCATGCTACATAAGAAGATCAGTTTTACCAAAGAAAGTGCCTCACAACCATGAACATGTTGTAGATTACTGTAATAATTTGGGTCTCATACCCATCAATCTCATTTCCCCAAGTAAAGATTAAAGGGGGATGTTAGAATATGTAATCTTTCCTTGGTGAAATATATTATAAACCAAGGTAGTTTAGTTTATTTATTATGTAAGTAGGAGATTCCTATAGAATCCCT
>MU213385.1:349901-360783 GCA_018584345.1 Thuja plicata
TTTTGTGTTAAGTCTTGTATGAAGTTTTGGTTTACTCAATGTATGTTTTATTGAGTTCTTGTTTATGTTGTATTTTATTTGTGCTCATACTTGTTTTGGGAGTCTTCAAGGAAAACTCATCCTTGGGTGGACAAAGTACCTTAGGAGGGTGATAGGTTGAGACACCAGGAGTGTAGAGTCTCCAAGTGTGGAGGGTAAACATGGGCATATGGGTGCCCATGATGCCAAGCATGCCTAAGGGAATTTGGGGGTGATAAGGAGAAGTTAGATGGCTAAAGGCCATGGCTTGAACCTTGTGAAAGTTGGTTGTCTAAATTCATGTGTGAATTAATTACAGTTTATTATGCTTTGGCTTCTCCTCCTGGGCTAGTACACTATCACCCCACTTTTGGAGAAGGTTTCTTGGAGACCTCCTTCTTGTTAAACCTTGGGAGAGAATTTCTTGATGAACTATTGTTGGTTTCAAAATTGTGAATACTTATTTTTATATATGTCTCCCATTCTTTTTTTGATCCCGTAGCTCGGGGGTGGCCTTGCAAAGGCCTAGGTTGGGAGATGAGCCTCCATGGTCAACCGAAAATTTTCTGCAGGTTCAGTTTGAAGCTTTTGGAAGGCTTATATTGGTGTCCTTTTAGGAAACCACATCTGGTGGTCTTGTGATCCATCCTTATAAATGAGATTTTTTTAAGCCAAAAATATTTATTATGAAGTCTTGTAAAGTTGTTTTGAGTAAGAGGGCTTTGTGTAAAAGTATTCCTATTTTTGTAAGTTGTAAATCAACTATGTTATAGAGAGGTATTTATGTGAATTCAAAAGAGAGATTTTTATCTATGTTGTTTAAATAGTATTGATGGTTAAAATATTTTTTGAATAGAATAAAGTTGATTAGATCAAGTTCAAATAAAAGTATATGTTTAATAGATTAAGGTTCAGATAAGTCTTATTCCTAATTTATGTTTGTGTTTATTCAATTTAAAGATAGTTTTATGCCATTAGTGAAGAGGAAAAGTTATTTATTTTAAGATTGATATTGTAACTATCTCCTTTTAAAAAAATTACTCTCTGCTTTAAAGTTTTTCCTTGAAATATTTAAAGGAGATTGAAAATTTGTATTTCCCTTGTAATAAAGTCACTTATGTATTCCAAAGATGTATTTAATAATTGTATCAATAAGAAAAGAATTTCTGTTTAATATTATTGTATTAACATCTTCTCCAAATAGCTTTGTAGATGTTTCATTAATGTATAGTAGATCTAAATTATATTATTCTTAACATTCCAAATAAAATAAAACTTGTTCTATATGCTTGTATCATTAATTTGCATTATTGTTTACTTCAGAAATAGTCTTGTTAACAATCTAGTAAAGTAATAAGAAAATCTTAAAGCTATAAATTAATATTGTTGATTAAACTTTCAATTAATTAAATCTATGATTTGCAAAGGTGTAGAAGAGGTTTCATCTCCTATAGTTAACTTAGCAAGATTAAAGAGATTTATGTTCATTTGGTTAAGTTTTTAGTGCCCAGATTTTGGGGCATGACAGGTTGGGTGGAAAAATCTTTTGAGGTCCTTTTTGTGACTCGTGGCTTGGATATGTTCAAATTCTACGAAGACTTTTATCATTGTTACTAAAAATAAAGATGTAAAGATATGTTGTAGTGCCTTTGGGCCATTTATGTACTGGTTATTATGGGATCTATTATCAGAAAGATGTAATTGAAAAGGAAAGCAATGTAATTGGGAGGGATAGTTCTAGGCTTGTTTTCAAGGGTTATTATTTGATAGAACAAAGTTGGAAATATATATAATGTAATATTGATTGTCTCTCCTTTGTTGCAATGAAAGAAAAATGTTTATTATGCTAAAGTTGAAATGTGATTTGTAATGAATAGTTATTCAATGTGTAGGAAGGAGAAATGGAATTAGTATATAAAGAAGGAATATAATTGTAAATTAAATGTTATTTTCTTACCCTATCTCTTAAGTTCTAAATGTGAAAGTAAAGTAAGGAATATAATTGTAAATGAAATGTTATTTTCTTACCCTATCTCTTAAGTTCTAAATGTGAAAGTAAAGAAAGGAAATGAAGTTTAATTTGGATAAGTAATGTAAATATGTTAACAAAAGGAATTCATTAAGGGAACCTTAAGGAATGTAAATGTGAAGTAGTAATGATTTAATGTTAAAAAAATTAAAATTAAATTTTTTTTTTGTTAGTTGCAATTTTTGGTCATAAGACCTGAGTCCTTATGGGTTCCCTGGCGGGGACATTACACCATGACCTTAGTTCCAATTTTATCTTTACATATATCAGCAAAAGGACCCCAAATAGTATTCATAGCAAGAGGCTGGTCACTGATCCATATATCATCCCAGAACTCCACTTTATTCCCCTTGCCCACTTTCCACTTCACACCTTTCCTAATGGTATTTTTGGCTTTAATTACATTCTTCCATATACAAGATCCCACTAGGAAGTCTTTACTATTAAGAAAATCATTAATAGAATTAGAATTCCTGTTATATTTACTATGCCATATAGAATTCCATTCACCATTCAAGGTAAAACCCCTCCAACCAAGTTTAGCTAGGAGAGCTTCATTCATTCTTTTAATTTTCCTTATTCCCAAACCACCTTTGAATTTAGGCATACAAACTTTGTCCCAGGAAATAAGAGCAAATCTATTTTTTTTTTCAACACCATTCCAGAGAAAGTGTCTTTGAATTTTTTCAATAGCCTCTACAAATTTGTTGGGTATTCTGTAAAGGCTAAGAGCATAATTCAACAAACTCTGAAGAGAAGATTTAATAAGTATTTTTCCAGCCTAACTAAGCAAAGCTCCTTTCCATCCTGCAAGTTTCTTATGAAATTTGTCCACCAGAGAGCTCCAAAAGGAATCAGGAGGGTTAATCCCAAGGGGGAGAGCTAGATAGGTAGCAGGGACCTCCCCAATATGGCAGTTCATAATTTTTCTTATCTTGTGTTGCCTATATTCAGGGGTATTAATAAAGTAAATAAAGCTTTTATTCCAATTGATGATCTGAATAGTAGCCTTACCATAAATATTGAGGATCTTTCTGAGGTTTTGAGCTTCATTTATAGTTGCTTCCCCCATAAAAATTGAATCATCCATGAATTGCTGATGGGAGCAGACATAATTAGAGGAGGAGGGTTTTAGCCCTTTGAGATCCCCTTTTCTAACAGTGCTTTCAATGTATCTTCCCAAGCATTCAGCAATAATCACAAACAAAATAGGAGATATAGGATCTCCCTACCCTAGACCTCTGGAAGATTTAAAAAAGGACGAAGGTGAGCCATTCACTAGAATAGAGAAAGTGGGGGAAGAAACAAGATGCATTAGCAATGTAATACACTTGGATTTGAATCCAAAGGCCCTCATAGTATTCTGCAAAAAATTCAAATCGACTCTGTCATAAGCTTTAGAGAGATCAATCTTCAGAATGAAACCTTCTTTTCTAGCCATTGTCAAGTAATGAATATTCTCATGAACCATAATAATAGAGTCTAAAATCTGCCTGCCCAAAATAAATCATGTTTGTTGGTGAGAAATAATCTTATGGAGCAGTTTTAAGATCCTAGAAGTGATAATTTTAGATATAATTTTGTAGGAGTTACAAAGACTGATAGGTTGAAAGACATCCATAGTGTCTGCCCCAACCTTTTTCAGAATAAGAGAAATGAAAGTACCATTCATTTCTTTGAGAATTATTTTAGATGCAAAGAATTCTTTAACAACATCAGTAATATCCTTATGAATGATAAACCAATAATCATGAAATAAAAATATAGGAAATCCATCAGGACCCAAAGATTTGCTCCCTTCAAAGGAAAAGATAGTTGATTTAATCTCTTCATAAGAGGGTATTGCTGAGAGAAAGTGATTGTCATTATCATTCAAAATTTTATGTATACTTTCCAAAAGAGTACCTTGATGGTTCTAGTCAAGCTGGTCATCCTGAGAAAGAAGATTAGAAAACAATATTTTAGCTTCCTTAGATATATCTTCCTCCTCCACTTCTCTATCTTCAACTTTGAGTTTAGTTACTCTGTTAGTAGTCTTATGCTTAGTAGCAGTCATGTGAAAGAACTTTATGTTCCTATCCCTCTCTCTAAGCCAAGTGTTTCTAGATCTGTATTTCCAGAAGATTTCCTCCTTGTGCACAATGTCATGGTATTTTCTCAAGATTTCAGTTTCTTTCTCTTTAGGAACTTTAATATACCCTTCCTTTTGAACAGAATCCTAGATCTCTTTAAGCTCAGTCATGATGTCTGAATTGGAGGAAAAAATATTGCCAAAATTTTCTTTATTTCACCTCTCAATACTATCTTTAACATGCATGCATACCTATGATGTATTATCTATTGTCGTAACTTCGTCTAAGGACAATGCAATAAAGGTTGAATCTTTTATTTTTCTCTGTACATCCTCTATTTCAACCTGGGCAATACAACTTGCCCATTCCCATCCTCTGTTTATTGACCAATGAGTGATAGGATAGTTAGGAACTTTCAGAAAGTGTAACAAGCCACTCATTTCTAGATAGTCTCTCATTGGACACCCTCTTCTCAAAATATGGAAAACATTACTTAATTGAACAGCTTTTATGTGTTCTTCTACTTCACTTGCTTTTGTAAAAATAGCATTAATAGAACCTTGAACTTTACCAGGCTCTGTCTTAAATTTTTGAAACAAATAATATTCCTTAGCATGCCTTTGATGTTGACATTGCTCCTTTATTTTATATCTTACCACTTTTATTTCCTTTCTATCTAGAGTTGAGGTTTCGTAAACCTTACCAATATGTTTCTCTACGGTGTCCAATTTATGCTGCAACTGCTTTTCTTTTTTATACTTCCAACTACAAATTGTACATCTGCATTCTACTAGCAGTTCACCTACAATTGGATTGTCAACAAGTTCAATGAATGGATACTTTTCTGCCTAATCAAATTTAAAGCTCCTGGACATCTCCCATTGAAAATCAATTTTTTTCTTTTGATTTTCCTCTCCCTTTAGTGTTACTATTAATTGAAACATCATCATCACCGAAGTTGATCGATTCATCTTGGTACTGGTTATTTACTTGAAATTCATCTTCAAGGTCATCTTCATGAGAGATATCAGGTTCTGCAACTTTAGGTTCCCCAGTTTATTGAATAGACTCCTGTGTAGGTTGATAACCTCAAAGTTTTATAGGTTCCTCTGATGACATACCTTCCTCACTTTGACCAACACCATGACAATTGTGTCTGCCCCCACAAAAGTATGAAGATATTTTTCTGCATTTTGTTGGCCTCTCTTGGACATCTCCAGATTCTCCACCTTCAATAGACCTCTTCTTGTTTAACTTTGACTGTGACATCTCCAACAAATTAAGGCTGCAATAAAATTTTACTTGAATAATTATAAGATACTAAGGACTCGTAGTCTTTCTGGTGCACTATCGATTGCAATTGTTAGCTCAGAATCAACTGATATTTTGTACTCCTAAATCTCTTGAAACTATCCTTATATACAAATGCTTATTTCAAATTTTGGCAAAGGGGATGACATTTTCATATGATAAAAACTAATATTTGGTGAACCCCGTGTAATTCCAAGTAATTGACTAGGCGAATAGGGCGGGAATTTGGGACACGGTGAATTACAATGCATGGCGAATTGGGTCCTAGTGCGAATAAAATTTTAACTTAGGATAATGGGCCTTTGGCAAATGATGATCCTTGATAAATACCCCTTCCTTAATCCATGGCAAATAATAGTAAATATACAATAGATAAATGGCCGAACAACCCCACTACCATAGTGAAATTACATGTAAATAGTGGCAAACAACCCAACCAATTAACGTGTTTTTTATAAAATCTGGGCAAACCAGTCAAACAGTACACTACGCATTTTTTTGCCAAATTTTATACGCCTGACGGGACATATTCACCAATTGGTGAAGAATCACCACTAAAAAAATCCCTAGGTGCAATGATCTGTTTCTTGGGAGTTCTATATTGTTGGTCGGGTAGAGTGTTAGGTTCCTCATTGTAAGAAAACCTAATGTAGTCCTTTGGTTCTTTAGTGCTTTCCTTTTCATTCTTCTCTACAAATTCATCTATCTTTACATTTGTTGTTTCAACAATTTTGTTAGAAGCTTTATTGAGACATTTATAAGCCTTTCTTTTTGTGGAATACCCTAGGAAGATTCCTTCATCACTCTTGCAGTCAATATTTTCATCTGTATCATCTTTTAAGATATAACATTGACTACCAAAGATTATGAAGTAACTTACATTGGGTGTATAACCATACCAAAGCTCATAGGGTGTCTTCTTTGTGTCCTTTTTCAATTTTACTATGTTCAATGTGTAAACAACAGTACTGATAGCTTCCCTCCAGAAGATTTGGCTGATGCATTTCTCTATCATCAGTGTCCTTGCACAATCAACTATGGATCTATTCATTCTTTCAGAAATTCTATTTTGTTGTGGTGTTCTTGGTGTAGAGACCTATCTTCTGATTCCATTCTCATTGCAAAAGTTAGTGCATTCATCTAAAGTGCATTCCCCTCCTCTATATGATCTTAAGCATTTTAGATCCTTACCACTTTTCTTTTCAACCATTTCTTTGTACCATTTAAACATCTTGAATGCTTCTGATTTATCTTTTAGAAACATAATTGTCATCATTCTAGAAAAGTCATCAACAAAGAGAATAAAATATATATCTTCATAATAACTCTTTGTCCTCATGGGTCCACATAAATTAGTATGGACTAATTCTAGAATTGCATTAGATGTATTGGTTTTTCTTTTAAAACTAGACTTAGTCATCTTACCTTTTTGACAATTCTTACACATGATTTTGTTGGGCTTAGTCATTGTCGGTAAGCCTCTAACATTTCTCTTTTTGATAATCTTTATCATGTTGTCAAAGTTCACATGACACAATATTTTGTGCCACAACCATATGTCTTTGTTTGTAGAAATCAAACAAGTGGTGTCAGTATCATTTAGATAGAATAGGTTACCTTTTGTCTGCTCATCGGTACCCATCAGATTTCTTGATTTATTGAAGATTTTTTCCTTCTTATTTTCAAATGCTACTCTGTGACCTGAATTATTCAACTAAGAAATACTCAATAGATTATAATTCAATCCATTTACCCAATAATCATTTTCACATTTTATCTAGTTATTCAACATTATGGTTCCTCTACCTTCAACTAGACAAGGTTTATCATTACCCATTCTTACTGAACCACCATTATAGTATTCAAAAGTCTCAAACTTTTGTTTGTCACCAGTCATATGGTGAGTGCAGCCACTATCTATGATCCAAACATCATTTTTACTAACCTTAGATATGAGAGTTGTTTCTACATACCTTTCTTCATCATCATCTGAATCATCTTTTACTACTACAAACACCATCTCGATGTATTCATCAGATTAAGTGTTAGTATCTTCATCTTTGCATTTAGCTAGGTAACTAGCTTTCTTTCATTTTTCCTTGTAGTCTCGGGTATCTCTTCTTTCTGATTGTTGGTAGCTTCTATAATCACCTTTTTCAGACTTCTTCTCAAATGATATGTCATTACTTCTATCATCTTTTCTCCTGTTAGGACATCTTGCAGCAAAGTGTCCAATCTCTTTACAATTAAAAAAAAAGAAGTGGTAATTTACCTTTGTATTTACCTTTGCCTCTCTATGTAACGCCCCACCAGGGAACCCAAGAGAGATTAACCTAAACATGTCACTATGTGTGTTGAATAATTTTTTTTTTTAGTTAACATAAAGAAACATACAATCATGTGGAAGCAATTACCATTTATACACATGTCTTACACTCACATAGATTACACGACTCAAGGGTCCTATGACATTAAATTACTTAAAGCAAAACACAACTAAAATTATAACAAAAGATTCCATCTAATTAATCATATCAAATACAACTTACATAACCATGATTACAATCCTCATGGATAACCATGAAACTACCATAAACTCACATCCACTGCACATGTCACAGGGTATGTGGTAATCACTCTAATCTACTTACTATTACAATTTCCAGATTAGGTATCACATGCGATACACTAATACAAGATTAAAATAATAAAATTACATAATAAATGATGAAGGAACATAAAGATCTCATCCGCAAAGAAACCATCAAGCACCTGGTACAAGGACGTCGAATCTCAATGGGTAAAGAATCACTACCACCCATCTGTGTGGAACCACAAAGGTCCACCCCACCATGCTAAGGAGAGAACAATAGATCCCAATCAGATATCCAAAACCAACAAGGTATAACCACTAAAAAAGGGATCCTGATAGCTCTCTAATCTGGTGTACTAATCATCATAGAAGGTAAGACTCACTAATCCAGAGGCAACTAACAACACAGGAAATCTAGCATGGGTATAGGAAGGTGTCATCATGTAGGTCTACCCTTAAGTTCAGCCCAGATAATCACAACGGATTTCGGCACCCAAGTGACCATACACGAAGCTAATGTCCTCTCATACTGACAAGGCCCACTAACTATGTCAGATACCTCGCAGGGCAACTAACATCTTTTCCAAACCATCTTAGCCTATACTAGCACTCAAGCATGGGTGAGGATACATCTTATTAATCCATTTTATAATCTAAATATGTCTTTAGTTATCACTTATTAAAGAAACTCCATAATAAGCAACCCAGTAGTCTCTTACGGACACGGAACTTATTGCAAGCCACCTCCTATTATGCATCTAGGTAACCTACCCTAGGCTCAAAGATCCTAATAGATGTAGCATATATCACAACCCTAGTGTATCCCAAATCCGGTATCCCACACAATCAGGAACGGTCACATATAGGTACACATAGGTACATAATCGAAAGGGTCATCATGGTCAGTTTAGGGTAATATATGATAACATACACAATATGAAGTAATAGAAAAGATAAACACTTCCCCCAAGCCTCTGTATATGTCCTAGGTCATCTAATGTCCCAGATAACAACATATTCAAGCACAAAAGATCCATAGAATGCATAGAAATGAAAACGTCTTAAAGAACTGAAAAGTGAACTCTAGATATATAACATACTTAGCTAACTCATCACATTCACCATTTAATTCATAACATAGTTTAAAATAATAATTACGGTCAATTGCATTAAACTATTTAAATTTGTCTCCCATAGACAAATATTCCAATCAATATGACCATTAATTAAATGAACAAGTTTTAATCCAATTAACATAATAATCATGTTAATAAAACTAATAGAATTAATAAGTAATATATATTAATCTTAAAATTAATATTATCTATTAATTTAAATTAACATTCCAGTTTGTTAAAACATAATCAATAATATAAATATTTATACCCCTTAACACTATCTATATAAATAAATATGAAAATAAAATAAATTACAATTACATAAATTAAAAACGAATTTAATAACCATAATTTAAATTAAATATAATTTATAAAACATAAAACAAAATTTATTATATATATTTTTTAAAAACATATAATATATACGCCGCATGGGGGGTGGCGGGCCCCAAGTGCCCCCCCTCCCTGCGCTGCCTTTGAGGACAGCACAGGCTGCTCCAAGCAGTCCTGTGATTGTTTGGCAGTCTACGGACTGCCGGGCAGTCCCGTGACTGCTTGTGCAGTCCGTGACTGCCGCGGGGGTGGGGATGGGGTCCCACCTCCCCAAACGTATTTTTTAAAATTTTTTTAAAACCTTGCACTGCGGTTTACAACTACAGTTTTTTTTTTATATTTATTTTTTTTAAAACTTTCTCAAAAGCGCCCTGCGCTATTACTGGTATATTTTTTTGTTTTTATTTTTTTTTAATTTCCAAAAATGGAAAATAGTAAATAGATAGGGAATTTTTTTTTTAAAAACTTCTGGTGAATTTAATTACCAGACTGTATATTTTTTTTTTAGAAAACAGTGACCTCCATGTTTCCCATTTGATTTAAATTTCAAAGCAAATATAAAGACATCAATAATTCTTTTTTATTCCTATAGTTTAAACTATAGGCAAAATTTAATTTTTGATTTATAGGAGATCTAGGAGGGATCTTTTCACAAATTTTTTGACAGCATAAGGGTACTGTGTCAAGATACATACAAACATGAAAATAACAGATCTAGGCTCCTCCTAAACCCCGAAGACATCAAAACATCCATCTACCACAAATTTAATTTTCTTCTATAGTATAACTATATAAAGAGTTTAATTTTTCATTTTTTAAGAGATCTAAAGGGAATTCCTTCCTGAAATTTTGACAGCATAACCCTACAATGCTAAGATTATAGAGAATGAAAGAAATAGAGATCTAGGGTTTCTAAAAACACCCAAAAATATAGAAAACATCTATAAGCCATCTAACAACCAAATTTAAGAACAAGCATTATAACAATCACAGAAAACCTCTTATCTACAAAATTGAATCCATGCAAGGCCAATGAAGCCTACCTTTAATCCAATGCAAGAAATGGAGGAATGTAGTTTGGAGAATGAAAGTAGATCTGAAACCCTCAAGCCCAATTCCACCACAGATCTGACACAATGTAGATCCGAAAACACACACACAAGCAAGAGAAAATCCTAAAACCTTAAAGCAACCAAGATCCACAACAATTCTCAATTCTTAAAAAATCCCCAAA
The DNA here is from genome assembly GCA_018584345.1 of Thuja plicata. Lineage (NCBI taxonomy): Eukaryota > Viridiplantae > Streptophyta > Pinopsida > Cupressales > Cupressaceae > Thuja > Thuja plicata. The sequence goes on from MU213385.1 coordinate 360,610, forward strand.
ACACCAAGAGCTCTCCAATTCTCAAAAAAACCTGTTGTGAGAGAATAAATGACCAATTCCCCCCTAAAGAGATCTAAATTCCCCAAAACATGCAAAGGTGAATGACAACTCCCAAGTCAATCCCTAGTTTAACTCAACTTTAAAATTGAAAGTAAATCCAATTTAATTAAATAA
>MU213390.1:10997-27344 GCA_018584345.1 Thuja plicata
GAGATTCAATCTCTTCAAGTTGTGTACCCAGAAGTCTACATGGAGTAAGTATATTGAAGACTTACATTTTTTTGCACACCTTTGTCATTAATGTCAAAGGGGGAGTAGTATAGAATGTGTATATGTGAAGAAGTATATATGTATATATCATTAAGTATTATGATATACAATCATTTTTGTATGAAGTCATCTTGAGTAACTTAGTCACATTCCTTTGTTGCCATAAATGACAAAGGGGGAGATTATTGGAAATTTGCCTTCTTGAGGAAGCATTAATTATTGTGTGTTGTCAATCATGGCAACAAAGTCATACAAAGTTTCTGTCAAAGATAACTTAGAAGATAAAATGACTAAGTACAGAAAATAGGACAGACAGAGTGATACAGAGATCAACACATCATCGCACGTGTTAGAGATCACACCAAAACATGTGTGCTTAGATATATACTCTATGGTGTATATACATTCTAGATCCAAACGTGTAGAGTACAAAACATTAGTATGGAAAAGTTACAGACAGATTAGTAGACCTGCAGTCCAGGAAACAGAGCATGGAAGCTGACTACAGTTTTGATCAGCATGTATGATTTTATAATGTAATGGCTAAGAGCCTTTAGTTATAAGTTTGTATTGATTTAATTAATATTATAGTAAACACGCTTGGGCCGACTTGTTCAAAAGCGTTATGTATTTTTGTTTTAGGGCTGACTACTGATTTGTTTTGGGTCGTGCCTATTCAGATTTGAAGATATAAGTATGTAATGTAAATATATGTTACAAGTGTCGATTATTGTGTAAGAAGAAGTTATAGAGGGAAAATATAATGAATTTATAAGATGATATAGCTCTTTGAAGAAGTAATAGCATCTACACATACAAGGAACTGATCAGACAATAGTGTCACTATAGCAGTTCATTTTTGATATAGTGCATATCAACATTTAGAGGGTTGTAGCCTTCATATTATTTGGGTAGTGAGCCTAGGCAGTGAGCCATACACCCCTAACAGGGTTTTGTAAAATACTCCTAACAGGGTCTGACCTTTAACTAGGTCATTGTACTCAAATTGTAAAGACTACTTCTAACAGGGCAAAGGAACTTTAACAGGTTCATTATACCTATACAATATTTTGTGGGTACTAATCCCCACCAGATTTTTCCTCTGATCAAGGTTCTCCGTAATCATATCATGTGTTATGTGTTCTTGTGTTAAGATTCTTGAATACATATTTGTTTCATGTTTAATTGGCTGAAATATAATTAATAGATAAACATTGATTCACCCCCCCTCTCAGTGTTTCTAACACATTTCCCCAAACATAATTGAAAACATGAGAAGAATACAAAGACATGAAACACATCGGTAGAAACTCTAAGACACACTAGGTGAGTTTCATTGCATATCCCTCACCCCTTGGGTTACCCTAGTCAGCCACTCTGGCCCCCGGCCCCCAAGTAGGCACATGCGGAACCGAACATCTCTCATAGGGACGAGACTTCCTGATTGTGCTATCGCAATAGCACCTTCTCCCACTCCCATCCATAGCCTTTACTAGCACTACCAGCATGGATGAGGCTTATCTTATTAATGTGTAATTCCCTTCCCATAAATTATTATTTTTATCACTGGATTAATCAAATCCACAGTGGGTTACCCTAGTACTAGCCACTTAGGGCCCTGACCTCCACTTTGAGTCACTCACCTAGTGTTCCTAGGTTTCCTACCTCTATCAAACTCATCAAAGCACATAAGGATAAGCAGAAAAAGTATACAAGAGATCATAACATCCACATGTAATCATAAAGAAAGTCACACAAGGTTCCTAGGGTACATGAAACAACCCTAACCCTAATCGGGGTTCCAGATCTTATAACAAGCTTATAAATGATCATAAACATAAAAAAATGTATAAATAGGGTATTATGCAAGTAAGAACAACTTCTAGAGCCAACCCTGGGTCAAAAACAAACCCTAAACCCTTCCAAAAACTCTAAAACATCAACTGGAAGAGCCCTACACAGATGGAACCCTAAGCTGCGCAGGTGGTGACCTAATCTGCGTAGGTGGTACAACCTATGTAGGTGGTGCCTCCTACATAGGTGGTCATGCATCCTATGCAGGTGGTACCCAGTTCTACGCAGGTGGTCAGGACCTGTGCATCCTCTAGATAGCAACCTTCAAATTCCACCTTCCGGGTAAAACTGGATAAGATGGAGACCTAGAAGGCAGAATCAGAGAGATACCCAATTGGTAATCCTCAGTTAACCCTCTAAAGCATCCCTCAAACCCATCTACCCTCATGGAAAATATACATAGTTTCTTCCCAGATGTGCAAGGTGTAGAAAGGTGACCACCAAAGTTATAGTTCTAACTAAGAAGATAGTCTGCATATCATCTACATAAATGGGGTTCTATTAGAAAGAAAATACATTCTAAGAAGGAAGTACATAGAGAAGAACAATATACAACAACTTATAAACTAAATTCATTATCAAGCATACTTCCATTATTGCATTCATATGAGATAGCATACACATTTAAATACACACAAAGTAATTTCATTGTTCATATAACCATAGAAGACAGTAAATAATCACAGTAATTAAATAGACAGGATGCTCTTTTACGGGTAGAGCCTACCTAGAGTCCTACGGAGAAACCTTTGATGCAATCCAATTCTATTCTCCCAAGCCTATGCTCCTCCAGCCTTTTAACCAATCTGATGCTCTCCCAATGTTCCCCTCTATCCTTCTAATAGTTTTTCAGATAAGTATAAAGTCCTCTGAGTATAATTTTCCTATGTCCTCCTTCCTAACTCCTACTTACTATATTCCCTTAATAGAAATACGTTGCAGGATTGGTTGCCCGGGAAGGTCAACTGATGCAACCATCTGTAACTATTTACTGGTTAATAGTTTTGATCATAATAGTCTTTAGATACTTTTAATGAATAGGTAGTTCCCCGATAACACTTTAGTTAAATTACTTCCTTAGTTACTTTATGTTTTATTTCATGCTTAAGGTAACTCTTATTATTTATTCCAACTTTTACTTTGATTAATTACTTTCTTTATTAAAAGAATAATGTAATTTCATATGACAATTAATTTCTTTTCTTAAAAAAAGAAAGGCACATAATGAATAATTACATACACACATCCAATTATTAAAACATTAATATAGGCATACTTATAAAATTACATAAATATATTTATATATAGACATATGAATATGTGTACACCCATATGCCTATGTGTATATATAACCAAGAAAATATTATTATTATAAAAATCATGCATTATTTAAATACATTAGAAAAGGTATATTACCATGCATATATAACTCCATCATACCTTTTAATAATTATTAACCAACAATTCAACCACAAACAATATTCACCTAGCTCTAGGGATTATAACTAATACCCATAATTGACCAAATGCCAAGCATCAATAAACAGACATCAATCCATAATAAAAGACAATTCCCAAAAGGACCCAACCCGAGAACAGGGATCAAGGTAAGGCTTAGTCTTGCGGAACCAGGTGTTATCTCTGTCACAACAATGATCAAGGATTTAGAGAGCATGCTTAGACCTGTGGAGCCAGGTGGAGATGATGCTTGGTACCTGCAATCCTGCATCACCAAGGAGAGATACATGTGCATATATATATATATATATATATATATATATATATATATATATATATATATATATATATAAAGACATTGCAAAAAGATGACTAGGATCGATACATCATGTGGACCTCAGCTAAGTGAGTAACTATGACTTCGTCCTGAGTCATGAAAACACATATGACATATATGCTGAAAGTAAAACATCATAAAAGATTCTTGAAAGCACGTTAGTCAAAATAGCACATTATAAGTAGGAGAGGTTAGAATTCCATTTATTGCATATAATAATTCTTTTTCATAAAGATATTAATCATGAATACATATATATCAAAACATCTAACTGAGCATAATATCATCTAGATCTACCAAAATGTAAACAACTGAAATCATATAGTTTATGTAAAAATGTCCAACTTGAAAATAATAGTATAGTCATCTGAGAGGGTATTACAATTATCACTATGCACCACCAAAGATGGGTCAATAATCTCATCTAGCTTGATACGGCCTCCCTCTCCTTCAATAACCTTGGGGTTTATGATTTCTTTGGTAATCCCCATCTTTGTTGTTTTGACATTGAAGTCGTGCCATCTAATTATCTTCCCTTGTTCTTCCATATAACAATAAAACTCACTATCCTACCTTTCATCCTTCCTCATGTCATGGAGTTGAGAGATCTAAGGGGAAGGGGTAGTCTGATTAGTATCTTTGTAATCACCCTAGAGATTTCTCTTCAGATTGTGGTCCAAAACAGGGGAGACACATCGGGTTTTATCCTCAGGGGCTTTTTGGTCTTCTCTCAAATCCCTCTTCCTGTCCTTTTTATTTTTACCCATTGTAGGTTGTTTACTCTTTCTGCCTTTGCCACTGGAAATAACCCCCTCATCATCCGTGTCCATACCTTCCTCATTATAATCTTCCTCAAAAGAAATAACCATGGTACTCTATTTTTTAGGGTTACCAATTTCTCTTTTTTTATGCTTTGCAGACTGAATCTACACTTTTTGGAAGACGAACCCAGATTGTTCTTTTTCATTTCATACTCATCATTATCCTTAGAATGTAGACCATCACTATCTTTCATCTCTGAAGGGATGTAGTCCGAACCAGAGGCCTCCATCTCATCTTTCTAAACCACCTCCTTCCCAAGGATTTGGGCCTTAAAATATTCATAGATTAAAAGAAAAAGGCCTTCATGCAAGGCAGGGTTACCAATGGCCTTCTCTCTATTCCCATTAATGTTATCATTTATAGAAGCATACAAATAAAAGGGAATAGACACCTTCATTTCATGGCGAAAATGGTTCAAGAGGACAAAATGGTAGGTTCAGATTTTGTCAAACCTAGTGTCTAGCATAATGTAGTAGTTGATGGCTCTTAACATGAACCTCCACAATCTCTTCAGCCCTTTAGGAAGGTAGTGGGTGCTGACCTTGGTGAGCTCTTTCTTTTCATCATCATTTATGACAAAGTCACTAATCGCCAAATCCAAAATTTTACGGTCTCTGTAGAATTTATTTCCAACAATAGGAATACCCATGACTGCATAGATAACCTCCTCTATCACCATAAAATTTCTTACCTCAATCTCAATGATGCCTTCATTCTATCTTTTGATGAACATTTTCATCACAGTCGTCTTCCCACCGTGAAGCCTCTCGATGAAGGTTGAAAAACCACCACTTTGAAGGTAGTTCCAAATCTTGGTTCACCGCCTCCATTTCTCACAATCTTTTGCAGGCTCCCTCCTATGCCTTTCCCCTCCCATCACAAGAAACACAAATAGATAGGAAGAAAAATAGAAGCACAAACATATTTTCTCTAAATTGTTCTAGATAGTTCTATTTCTTTGCCTTGAACAGTAAGTTTTGCCAAAGTGTCTGGGTACCTAATAAGTGTGCGGGTGTGATTTGTAATGATTTCATTTCTATCCTATCTCGTACTTTCCATTAATGGAAAATCCATTTCCATTCAAAGCGTTAAAAGTCATGATTAATATTAATAAAACCCTCCTTCCCTTGGATTTATTCATAAGGAACAAAATCCATCGCTTCACGTGGGAGGTCTCCTCCGTTAAGAAAACGAGTCTGCCTATCACTTCTCACTGCCCAGTTGGAAAACTAGTCAGCAAATTGGTTGCCTTCTCTAAACACATGGGATAAATGGACCTTATCAAAGGTGTTCAAAAGGGAGTGGGTTTCCTCAACCATATTATCTATAGTTCACGAAGGCAGATGTTTCAAGTTAAGACAATTGATAATGTTGCATGAATCCCCTTCTAACCAAAGATTTTTGATTCCCAAGTCATGAGCTAATTTAGTCATTTGGAGGGCTGCATTTGCTTCTACGTAGTGATTGGTTTGTGTTCCCAGTGGGAGGAAAACAACAACAATTCCCTAGCTGACACAATTTCAAATTACGCTACCACTTCCCACCTTTCCAAGATTACCCTTGGCCGCTCCGTCGAAGTTGGCTTTGGCCCATCCTTGTGGAGGACAACGTCAGGTACAGTTCCATATTTTATCTATGGTCTTCAAGGGATTAGAACCTTTCATCTAAACCTGTAAAAGGATTAGTATTCCCACAAGTAACAAAATTTTCCAAGAGAGCATGGTGTATCTTTTCGAATAAAATTTTGGGAATGACACTACAGTCCCTAAAGATGTGGTTATTGCGCTCTTTCCAAATGCCCCAACATAAGTGAGGAAGCACCCATGACCAAATTTTATGAAAGGCTATGTTTTTGAAGGGCAAGGTCCAATGGGTGAAGAGGTCCTTAACAGAGGAAGGGAAGCACCGATGTAGGCCAAAAAGAGATAGAAAATACTGCCAGACAGACCTAACAAAGGTACAATGGATAAAGATGTGGTCCACAGACTCAACTTCAACCTGACACATAACACACCTATCGGGGATAGGAATACCACACTTGATAAGGTTATCAACAACGAGAATGTGATTTTGAAGTAAAAGCCAATAAAAAACATTGATTTTTGGGATAAGGCCAAGTAGCCAGGCTTTAGACCAGAAAGGGGTAACCTCCAGACGCAACTGAACATAGTAGGCCGAGGCAACAATGAAGATTCATTAGGAGTTTCTTCCCAAATCAAAGCATCCTAATTCTGAGAGAGGGAAATAGCATTGAGAGTAGTGAGTAATGGAGAAAGCTCCTGGGAAACATAGGGCATATCCACCCAAGAATTACCCATTCTATAATTACAAACTCTATCCCTGAAACGTAAGATGCATTCCTCCTTCCAAGAATTAAAGAAATCCCTATCTTTCAAGGGTCCCGACAGAATCCAATTATCATTCCAAAAGCTAATATTGTTCCCATTACTAGTTTTCCATTTTTATTTTGACTTGGCCAGGTCTTTGGCATTGAGAATGCCATTCCAGATACAAGAACTATTTTGGATATCATCACTTTTGAAGAAAGAATTTAAAGAAGCATTGGACAAGTATTTTTCCTCAATAAAATCCCTCCATTCCCCTTTACCATGGAAAATAATCCAAATCTACTTGGTTTGAAGCACCTTATTGAAAGGCCTAATCCTCCTAATACCCAGACCCCGATCCTTTTTGGGGAGACAAACTTTGTCCCAAGCAATCAAAGGGAGGTGTCTTTTCTCTTCCGTCCCCGACCAAAGAAATCTCCTTTGTTTTTTTTCCAAATCTTTAGGCACTTTAGCCAAGATAGTAAAGAGGCTAAGTGCATAAGTTGGAAGGGTTTGAAGGGTGGACTTGACCAGCTAAATCTTGCCAGCTTGACTGAGAAGAACTCCCTTCCAACCTACCAATTTTCTATTGAATCTGTCAATGAGATTGTTCCAGAAAGCTTCTGGGGATTTATCTCCAAGAGGAAGGCCCAAGTAGGTGGAAGGGAGAGAACCAACACTACACCCTAAAATATCTGCCATTCCTCTTTGCTTGGTCTCGAGCATGTTAATAAAAAAGGGGGAGTTCTTGTACCAGTTGATAGATTGGCCAGTGGCCATAGTATTCAAAATTCTTGTTGTTGCAAATATCATGTGGAGTTTTCAATGCACCATGAACTATTACGATCCCTTCATTCTACTTTGCATACTAGTGAAATGTTGAGGAGTGTGGTGCAAGTGCTTTTCCAAAAACATCAAGAGACTTGCTAGATCATTTTTTATGTCCCAGAGATGATGGGTGTTTCTTTTATAGAAAAGATTGCTTAAATGACAAGTTCTCAGAGTGTGGTGGGATAGTGAAGTTTGTTTCATTTTTTCATGAGGGCTATAAACATGATTTTGGAAAGACAATTATCCAAAAGAAGGTATATGAAACTGTTATATATACATTGAAAATTGGAGTTGAAGGCTCTAGATGTGAGTTGGTTACACAAGAATGCATTGTAGCTGATTTTATTTCAGATTATAGGAAGATTGTTTTTCAAAGTATGCAAGGCATAGTCACAGGTCTCAGTGGTTGGATAAAAAAATTTAAGATGTGTAAGGACACTTTCCCAATTGGCACTATTATATCAGTTGTTGACTTTGTAGAGAACTATACATTGCAGCCCCAAAATGAGTTGCAAGCTCAATATTACAATTCTATTCAGGTTGCTATTTTTGTGCACATAACATATAGACATTCCTTTGATAGTACAAAAGATGACCGAAAGATAATCAAAGAATACCATTCTTATATGAGCGATGATACATTTCACTCTTACGAGTATGTCCAACATTGCTTTGAGAATTTTTTTGAGTGGGTGCAAGAAAATGAAATTTCTATGGATAGACATCTCATTTGGTCAGATAATTGCACTTGTCAATTAAAAAATTCTCTTATATTTTATTGTTTATGTAGAATGCATGTAGAGAGAGGTGTACCTAATATTTAGATTTTTTTAAGGCCAGTCATGGAAAAGGGGAGCATGATGGAGCAGGTGCATGTGTAAAGAGAGCTCTAGTTAAGGAGAAATTGAGGATTTCAGGTGCAGAACTCCTTGATGCTCATTCTATCATTGATTGTTGTACTTCAACATTTTCATAGGGGGGAATCTTGATTCAGCGGTGCACAAATTCTTTTGGTTGGTTGAGTTGGGCACAATTGGAGAAAGGTTGGATTGTCAAACCGTGAAAGATTATTCAAAAATGCATTCATTTCTAAGCTTAGGTGCTAGTACATGGACTATTTGGACATGAGAGTTGGCTTGTTTTTGTCCGAGGTGTCTTCAGTGTGAGTCAAGTGAGTGGGTTGACATGTGGATTACACATTATCTAACTCCTTTATCTGTCACACTCTTTTTAATAAATGATGACATGGATTGTTCACTTGACTATGACCATCTTTTAGATCTTGTACAACCAGGACATTTTTTCGCATTGGTTGCACCACAGGGGAATGATGAGAGATCAGATTACTGGTTAGCACATTGTGTACGAGGAAATAAGAAACTTGCACAACCGACGATAGATGATGGCATGTTCACATATCCAACAGGATCACATGTTGTTGCGGGAACATGGTTGCACACATACATGATTAGAAATAATGGTATTCCTGCATTTGAATACTACGAGAAGTACACAACCATTCTCATGTATTCACACCTTGTTATAGTAGCCAATGTTAATTTTTTGAAACATCAAGGAAAACCAAAGACAAAGGAACTTTGGACTATTAGTACTTCCGATCATGAAGCAAGATTGAATACCCTCAAGTAGAGAGATGACCCTTTAGGCACACTTCAGTAGGTAAGTGCAACTCACTGCAAGATTTTCCATGTTCATTACGGTTACATTCAATACATTCATTGTAGTTTTCTTCTTTATTTGTTAGAGCCAATAAACTTGATTTTGTATGTGGATTGTAATTGCAGTTGGATACATATATGATAGATATAGAAGATTTAGGTGTGCATTTGATTAGCCCATATTTTATGATGGTAAACTTCACTATTCATTGGCTAGTGATGTTCTTTGGTTCATTTAGTTACTTATACATTCATAATCTTTTTGTCAACCAATAAACTTATTTTTTTCTTGTGTATTCCGTATGCAGGGATTGGAATGTAGATGTCATCGAGCACCATGTTTTTAATTCATACACTTTAGGAGCGGAAATGACACTTAGAATTTTGATATGTAGTTGTGTATCTAAGATTTTGAGTAATTCTATATCTTAGACTTTTGATAACATTGATATATTTATTCATAATATGTTGTATTAATGATATATAATCAATTTGTACGAAAGATGGCGTATACATTCAAACTTGTATAATGATGAAATACATGCAAGAATGCAAATATTTGACAAAAACTTCTTAAGGATTCATTGAATGTGTTATATAAGATGTCTTTAATAAGTGTTTTATCTGCTTCCTTGGAAACGAGTTTGATAATTCCAACATTAATGTTAGCCCCAAGAGATGTCTTGTTAATAGCTTCATTATAGACATCCAATAGCTCATTGTCAATCCAGTTTAGGTTAGCTTTGCAAAAATAAAATAGTATTCCATTGGGGCCTCATGCCTTTTCATTTCTTAAATATTGAACAACTTTATTGATTTCATCCAAAGAAATTGGTTTGTCTAATAACACTGCATCCCACTTAGCTTTGAATCTCACTAAGAATAAATTGATAAATAATTAAATCCTAATGACATAAAACGGAAAATGATTTGAATCTGAGATTTTTTTTATGAAAGTATTCCAAAACCACATAAACGAAAAAATCAACTAGTAATCTTTCAATATGTCAATTCCTTGCATTAATAAATCTACTTAAACGGTTCATTAATTTGACACCTAGTGACCCTAGAGGGAAATTGTGCCAAAGATATGAAAAACTATCTTACTAACTAGATAGGGTGAAACCATCATACATATTGGTAATTTGGATCCTAGGGAACATGATCCAATAGCCCACCCCTTCCTATTAGGCTTCTAGAGGGTAGTTTCTTCTTTAAGGGGTCGTAAACCTTGTAGCCCTTATCATAAGGGTTTTTTATTACAACTTTAGAAAAAAAGATTCTGATTTTTTTTTTTCATTTTTTTTGATACTCTTTATAGCCAACATAGAAACCTCAAAGCATTATGTTTTATCATGAATTATAGAGTACTTAGCCTCAGATTCTTTGCTAGGCCTACTAGACCTAATTAGGCACATTTAAAAAGGAAGTGCTTTGATTCTGTAGTCCATAATCCTCTAACATATACACATAATTAGGATATGTTTAGAAAATTCCAAATCCAAGCCCTCAATCCTTTACTCCACCCCAAAGTTCTCTAGCCCTTTAGTCTTCTCGACTGTGCATAGGTAGCCACATAGAGATGTCTACCTAGATTTTCTCAAATCCTTCAAGGAACACTTTGAACTAAAATTCACTTCCATAATCATAAAATAAACATTGGAAAGTCTCACCTCACCAAGAATTATATTTTTTTGAAGGTGGCAAGATGAGAAATTGACATTTCTCTTAGAAACCCTAGGTTGCTTAGGGTTTGGGACCCCTGTTGAGAGAAAAATAGATAACTCACTATAAACAAATCCTCAGAAGCCCAAAACAATTGAAAATGAAAGCTATTTACAATCCTCAACTTCTCCAATTTTTCTCAAGCCCTCATTCATCCATATAGATCCGTACAATTGCAAAAAATCATAGAATTATAGGAAAAATTCATCCATATAGAACACCTTTTCTAGTTTTACTTCCAAATCTACCAAAGGTCCTTGGAAATTAATTGTATGATAAAAGATTACTAGTTGAGGCAGAATGTTTCCTAAAAGTACAAGTCTTGAAACCTTGGACAACTCCTCTAACTTAGGAACCCTCACTTTGGCTAGGAAGGGCTAATTGGTGCACTTAAAAAAGGATGTACCCTTCAAACCTTGAACTCCACCAATATAACACATGGGACATATGAGAGAACATCATTTCTCCATTTTGGGTTTTGAAACAATACCCATCAAAAGTTATGGGGAATCGAGCATCTAGTATATGCTTCTCTGCTAGTCACATACCACTAACAATTTGATAGGATCAAGAACCTTTCATCGTGGGACCAAACCATCAGCTCCATTGGCTCCAGTCGGCTGGGTAAACACTAGGGGAAACCTTTCTTCTCTTTCATAGCATCAAGAACATTCTGGAGCATATCACACCGAAGTGTTCCCAGGGTGCACTAAGCCAAATTGGGAAACAATTTTTGGAGATCCATATCTCAGACCTCGTAAGAGATATCAGAGATCCATGAAGTGAAAAAGGACCATCTTGGGAAGACCTAAAAGCAAGTAGATCATTTCTAGGAAATTCCACTTGGATTTCATTTGGCAACCCGATCTCCGTTGGTGCAAAAAGTTGCATTGTTGCTCAGTTGAAAGTTGCTCAATGGTGGATCTTTAAAACTGTTCGTCATGGGTTCAAACCATCAGTTACATCAGCTATATTTGGCTGGGTAAATGCTAGGGGAGACCTTTTTTCTCTCATGAATCATAAAGAACATTCCAACGCATGTCGAACTAAAGTGTTCCCAAGGTGCACTAAGCCAAATTAGGCAGCAATTTTTGGAGAGCCATATTTTAGACCTCGTGAGAGATATTAGAAATCCATGAAGTGCACAAGGACCATCTTTGGAAGGCCTGCAAGCATGTAGCTTTGTTCTAGGAGATTCTACTCAGATTTCATATGGGCGACCCGATCTCGGTTGGTGCAAAAAGTTGCATTGTTGCTTAGTTGAATGTTGCTCAATGGTGCATCTTTCAAACCATTCATCGTGGGTTCAAAATGTCAGCTTCATCATCTCCAGTTGGCTAGGTAAAATCTAGGGGAGACCTTTTTTTGCTTGCAAAGAAACAAGAACATTCTGGCGCATGTCAGACCAAAGTGCTCCCAAGATGTACTAAGCCAAATTGGACAACAATTTTTGGAGAGCCATATCTTGGACCACGTGAGAGATATCAGAGAAATGTGAAGTGAACAAGGACCATCTTGGGAAGGCCTACAAATTGTAGCTCATTTCTAGGAGATTCCACTTGGATTCCATTTGGCGACCCAATCTTGGTTGCTGAAAAAAGTTGTATTGTTTCTCAATGGTGTATCTTTCAAACCATTCATTGTGGGACCAACCTATTAGCTCCATCAGCTCCAGTTGGCTGGTTAAATGCTAGGGGAGGCCTATTTTTTCTTGTGAAGCATCAAGAATGTTCCGACACATGTTGGGTTGAAGTGTTCCCAAGGTGCACTAAGCCAATTTGGGTAGCATTTTTTGGAGAGCCATATCTCAGACCTTGTGAGAGATATCAGAGATCTGTGAAGTGCACAAGGACCATCTTGGGAAGGCCTAAAAGCATGTAGCTCAGTTCTGGGAGATTCCTCTCGGATTCCATTTGGAGACCCAATCTCAATTGGTGCAAAAAGTTACATTGTTTCTCAGTTGAAAGTTGCTTAATGGTGCATCTTTCAAACCATTCATCATGGGAACAAACCATCAGCTCTAGTTGGCCAGATAAATGCTAGGGGAGACCTTTTTTTTCTTGCAAACCATCAAGAAAATTGCGGCCCATGTTAGACCAAAGTTTGATTGTATGTTTTATCCAACCACAAGGACTGATCATGAACATGAATAAGCACATATCTGATCCAGTCAGGTTTGAAATCGTTGGGTAGGTTGAATATATAGGAAAAAACCTTGTCTTCCAAATGCTTGTGTTCAACCTTTAATCCATAATTATTGCACAATTTAGTATAGGTATTAAAGATAGAACTTGAACCAATATCTTCAATATTACAATGGATAAAAGACCTTATATCCTTAGTCAATAACACTCCATGGGGTATCAAAAACAAAGCGCCTGTGGGATCATTCTCTATCACCTTCAACAGATGCAATTTGAATACTCACCTCTGGTCATTAGTAACTTTAACCAATACAAGAGTAGCCATGATGATTTGCTTCATGAAACACAAAAACAAACCTTTGTAACAAATAAATACCACTTCGTTGGTTGATATGGGTTCTTTTAACACTTCTTGAAATTCTAGCATGAAATCACAACTTCAAATTGTCAATTACTTCTAATCACCTTAGAATCACTCACAAGTGCTCTTCTTAGCTCATAGAATGCATTGTGACAAATGAACTAACCCTCACTCAATTTCTCAACCATCTCTTGTCTCATAGCCCAAGAAATATTCAACTACTCCTTGATTTTCTCAAACATATCTTCATCCTCTGCAAGTTTCCTTCTATAAAACTCCATGTATTCCTTAAGGACCTCTCCCAAGTTGTTAGGCTTCTTCAATGAAACTAGGATCTGATACCAAGTATTATTATATAGAGGCATTGGGGGGTGGGAGGGTGATTTAGTGTAACAATTAATGAACCAATTTAACCAATAATCAGATAATGCTTTTAAATAAATTCCATGCAATTAAACATGTAAGTGTAATGATGCAATAGAAGTAAAACAATTCAAACATCCACAAAGCATAACACATGTAACACCATAATTTCAATTGTAGATTATGCCTGTTACTTTAGTTTGACAAAAGATTTTCAAGGTAGTTGCATTGGAAAAGATTAGGTCTATTACACATGACAATGCATGAAAAAGATATAAGATGGAAAAGAACATATATACAACGCATGAAAAATATGTAGTATGAAAATGATACATACATACAATGCAGGGAAAAGATATAATATGAAAATGAACATACATACATAAATACAATGCATGACAAAGACATAATATGTAAATAATACATACATACAACACATACCAAAGATATAATATGGAAATGATACATACATAGAACACATGACAAAGATAAAATAATCTGAAATGAACATGTAGATATGTATATATGAAATAGTTTTATATAAAATGTGGCACATGCCATCTCAAAAAATTTACAAAATCAACATATCTAGATACAATGTGGCTTACACCATCTCAAAACGTGCCATATGGCATCTCAAAATAAGAAGTTCAACTACAAATGTTTCAAGGACATAGTATTCTACTGGTGGATCATCAAAGTTAAGTCTCTTTGAAGTACTCTTTGGCTCTGATGGGTCCTGCATTCAAACACAAAAGTGAAACCCCAAGTCAGTTTACTTAATTTTGATGACATGTAATTGATTAAATGTTTGATAATGTTAAGTTGAAGATAATGCAAAGTATTAAATCAGTTAATGATTTGTATTGTCATTGATGTCAACTTGATATCATTTCTACAGTCATGTATAAAATGCCAAAGACTTAGAGAATCAATGGAACAAAGGTTATGCCTTCAGCAATGCATAAAAGTCAAGTATTCACTAAGTGACAGATAACACTGACATAGTGTACACCATCGGTAAAGGCAAAGAAGAAAAGTCACAGTGATACCCGACGAGCAGAAGACAGTGTATCCCGACGAAGAAAACCATAGGATGCCCGACAAGCTTAAAATAGAGTTTCCCAACGGACGGTGATCCCGAGCTAACTAGAGTCACACCGACGGAACTGACAGTTGTAACCAACGACTAACTAAAGAGTTGACCGATGGAATAGAGAGTTCAAAAAATGAAAAAATATCTAGTTGGAAAGAATAAAAGATAGACTTAACTAGTTGTTTTATTCAACCAAAGTTAAGTGATTGATTTAAAGAAGATTTGTACAGTTGGTATAAAGATAACTACGAGATAAATCTGGAGTTATGCTTTAAATAAGATTGGATGGATTATTTTTTATGCCAAGAATCAAGAATCAAGAATTAATGAATATTATGTTTATATAAGAGACAAGCTTAATTCATTTCCTAAACACATTCACGGAAAAGGGATTAAGGGGAGTGAATAGAAATAGGACACTGAAGAGAAACTGATGAAGAACAACTTCATGTAGTACTGATCAATCAAGCTGAAGGAGATCTAAGGAATTCTGCAGACACCGACGAATAGTGAGCACAACATCACAGAGTAGAAAGTATGAAGCACAAAAGAATTGAATTGATACATTGATCAGAGAGGTAATGTAGTTAAATAGATCTGAAAATATCCAATTCAAGTTGCATTAGAAATAGGTCATTTTGTTTCAGTTTAACCATTGAAGCATCAAGTCTCTTAACAGAGCAGGACTTAACAGTCTTCTATATATTGAGGTAAATTCCAAGGAGTGCCAAAAAGGTTGATTCATGAAAGTTGCATTGGATATTCCCGATGCCTATTGATGGTCTAAGAGAGAGGCTGATTCAAGGATGACAACATTAGTTGCCCGATACTAAGTGACAACCTACATGTGTAAAATCCTCTAACAAGGTCACACCTAATAGTGTGTTTGTAACCTTTAACAGGGTTGGCTCTTAATAGGGATCACTTCAGAAGAGTGAAAATTTGGGGTACCAGTCCCAGTGGTTTCTTCCCTTAATAGGGTTTCCACGTTAAAAATTCATGTGTTATGTGTGAATCATTCATTTCTTTATTTTTTTCTATCTGACACAGTTAACACTGGATTTATCGGTATAATCTGCATATTTACTGTATTTCGGTAAATAGTTTTAATTCCTATCGGTAATCAAGGATAATAAGGATAGACAAGGTAATCTGACAGAAATATAATCATTATAAGTATCTCATGGCATGCATCTTGTAGGGACATAATAATCTGAGGTTTATTTGATTGGTGGTTAGAATAAGGATAAGTTTTTGAGGCCACTGATTCACCCCCCCTCTCAGTTATTA
>MU213390.1:50035-63308 GCA_018584345.1 Thuja plicata
TTACAATTTTTTATAACATTTGCTAACATTCTAATTACAGTTTTCTAATTATAACTAAGTTATAATTTTCTTATATTTTCTAATGTTTACTAAGTTACAATTTTCTATTCTAATGTATACTAAAATTTTCAATTTTCTAATTTTACTAAGTTACAATTTTCTAATATTTTCTAATGTACATACTAAAATTTACAATTTTCTAATTGTACTAAGTTACAATTTTATAATATTTTCTAATGTTTATTAAGTTACAATTTTATAATATTTTCTAATGTATACTAAACTTTACAATTTTCTAATACATTTACTAAGTTATGTAATTTTCTAATATTTTCTAATGTATACTAAGTTACAATTTGCTAATATTTTCTTATGTATACTAAGTTACAAATTTCTAACATTTGCAAACATAAATATACTATGATTTTTTAATGTTTTCTAATATTTTCTAATATTTTACTATGATTTTCTAACATACTACTATAATTTTCTAACATACTACTATAATTTTCTAACCTATTCTAAAATTCAACTATCATTTTCTAACATTTCTACAAACTAAATATTATTTAAAACAAATAATTAACTAAAATGAATATAAAACATACAATTTACAATAAAAAATGAGAAAAATGTGTGTACCTGGTACTAGTAACAATCACAAGAGGTCAAAGAAGCTCGGGATCTTCTGACGTCATCCTAGTCGTCACTGGCTCGCTCTAACTGGTCCACAAAATCTAGAAAAATAAATAGTAAAAATGAAATGGGTAGTCAGAAATTTATACAAATTCTAGCGAAAAATGGCTTCGCGCGAAGTGTGGCTTCACATGAAGTCCCCTACGTGGGGTACTTCATGCGAAGTCATGACTTCACGCGAAGTCACCCACGTAGGGTACTTCGCATGAAACCTATCAGTGACTTCGTGCGAAGCCACCAATTTTTATTTTTTTTAGAAAGTCTGAAATCCTTCGTCCCAAAAAGTGGGACACACTATTGTGGGATCACCCATGGGTTAATGTACAAATATAACTAGAACCTTTGAAATTTTAGGGTCTAGTGAAGGATTGTATCTATAGGTAAGTGGGGTTAAGATCTATAAGGAACTTTGATGAAGTAGTGGGGAGTTTAGGTATTAGGGGAACCCAAAACTCATGTTATTAGTTGAAAAGTGCACAAGATTCAAGGAATCCTTGAAAACTTATGAAGGGATAAGTTGGCTCACCACCTTCATAACTATTAAACCAATTCAATCCCACCTTCAAACTTGAAGTGCAAAAGAATAAGCACACATTTGTATTATTAGCCCTAAAATTTCAAGCCTATGTATTAATATATTTTTCACTCATATAGAGATTAAAGAAAGTAGAGGAACTAGGAAATTGAGGACATGTCATAATTATCACTACTATTGTATTTTATTATAAAAATATTTATTATATTAAAAATTAGCTTTTGTCCTATTTATAATATTAATTTTGTATATGCTTCATATATACTAAATACATCTACTAATAATTGTATTAATTTATTTAAATTTATCGTAATTATTGAGGAGGTGTGTTCTATTGATA
Source organism: Thuja plicata (assembly GCA_018584345.1). Classification (NCBI taxonomy): domain Eukaryota; kingdom Viridiplantae; phylum Streptophyta; class Pinopsida; order Cupressales; family Cupressaceae; genus Thuja; species Thuja plicata. The sequence continues at coordinate 51,607 of MU213390.1, forward strand.
GTAAGGTGAGCATTTATATAAAAACTAAAATTTTAGCTTACATATATTTAAAAAACTAATATTAAGAAAATGACTCTTAAGACATGTTATAATTTTGATGTCATTTTTATATTAATTAGTCTATAGTGTACTTTTGCATTTAATTACTTATTTCAATACAAATGATTTAAATTTTATTGTATTTATTTTTTGTGAGTGCTAAATTGCTTCTTGTCATTTTATGTTCCCATTTCTCCTCCCCATCTGTTTCATGGAGTTGTAATATAACTTAAGTTGATCATTTTTTAAATGATGGATTAATTGTAATGTAAAATGTTGTATAAAAAATCTTGATACAATTATGTTCAAAACAAATTCAAATATATTTGAGATTTCCAAAAGTAACTTTAATTTTAAATTATTATTAATGATATTTTATTTCCAAATTTTCTTTCTACAATCGACAAGACTTCCATGAACAATAAACATAGATGACAAATAAATTTATCATATAAATTATTATATTTGATATACCCTAAATCAACAATTTAAAATGAATTATACATTACTCACAATATATTGGCTCTCAAAAATGTTGTCACAATCCCTAAAAGAAATTCAAAACCCTGATTCAGAATATAACAAGATTATATTCCAGATGACTAAAAACTAATTGATAAATGTATGCACCCTAAAATGGTCGTTTAGACTGTGGGCCCCATTTATTATTTTATCAATTTATCAATTTCCTGAATCAATGCTTTGGAACATTTTCAATTCAAATCAATTTCCTTGATCAAATTGTAATTAATTCAATTATTTCAATATTTCCTAAGGTTTGATCATTTTTTATCTAATTAAAAGATTTAATTTTCCTTTTAATTAAATAAAATTTATCTTATTTAATTAAAATATTTAATCTCCCTTTTAATTGAATAAAATTCATCTTATTTAATTAAATTAATTTTCTCCCTTTTAAATAAATAAAATTCCTCTTATTTAATTAAATTCAATTTCCCCCATTTAATTAAATAAAATTCTTCTAATTTATTTAATTGAAAGAAAACCCATCTTTTAATTAAATAAATAAAAATCCCCACTTAAAGCACTTTATTTGTTGAAAAAGGAAATAAATTAAATAAAATCCCTTTTTCATCACATCCTCCTAAGTGGTGGGTTTTTGCCTCTTAATCATAGCCTTTGATTTTTGTCTCTTAATCTCAACCTTTCACTTTCCTTTAAAATGAGACCTCTCCTTCTCATTTTGATATTAGGTTTTTCATAGTATTGTTATGCTGCAAGTTTGGAGAGCAATTTTGGAGGAGGATTTGAGCACTTGAGCTTGGATATTGCAACTTCTCTCTTCTTGTCTTCTTCTTCTTCTTGCATCCATGGATATTCATGTAGATTAGATTCAAGTTTATTTCCATAGATTAAACTTGCATTTGTATTTCCTTTCATAGATTAATCATGCATTGTTATCATTTAGATTAATTTCTTTTCATGCATTAACAATCATATAGAGTAGATCTCATTTTTCATGCATTGAATCTCTCATTTCATGGTGTACTTGCATAGGCACTAATTAGGTCAATCTGAGGGCCTCTATTTTAAACCTTTGCACTCCATGACTAGAGAGCTATGGATCGATATTTGAGGCCTCATTCTTGAGCAACCTTGGATGGAATGATTCATAGAAGTGTGTCAACATTTTAGCACACAATAAATTTATCATATTAATTTCTCATATTTGATATACCATGCATCAAAATTATAAAATGAATTATACATTACTCACAATATATTGGCTCTCAAAAATGTTGACAATCCATGAAAGAAATTTGAAACCCTGATTCAGAGTATAACAGGATTATATTCTGGATGATTAGAAGCTAATTGATAAGAATTAACGAACTCTATACTTAACAAAATTAAGGTAATCCTAAAGATCTCAGAGAAAAAAACAATAAGAAACAATAAGAATCATTAATACTAAGTTGCAATAGTGATCCCTTTTCATCGTTGAAAACTATGCAATTATAGTTCTAAAATTTTGAATACTTTGTTAGAGGATAAAAGTTTGAATAAAGCGCAGTAAGAGAATGTAAGTATGAGTTATTTTCCAGTCGGAGAGTGTCAATTTATTTCAAATCATTTTGCTGGTACACATTATACCAGTACTCTAGTTTGAGATAAGACGGTCTTGATGCATTCTATTTAATTTCAAATTCTCCATATATTAATGAAATGACTTGTACAAAATCTCAATATGAGTGGGTGAAATACAGTCACTTTGAATTGAAAGATCTTCTTCCACTTGTTTGAATCAAAGAGAATTGTGTAATGACTTGTACAAAATCTCAATATGAGTGGGTGAAATACAGTCACTTTAAATTGAAAGATCTTTTTCCACTTGTTTTTGATTAAGTAAAATAGGTTTTACAGGTTTTCTGAAACCCAAAACATGAAAGAAGTATCATGAAGCACGGTGAAAATTAAGCAAAATAGAAAAGACAGAGCAGGCCAGGAAAAGGCCAGAGCAAAAACAAATAGCTTCTATGAAAGCAGAAAAAATAGGGTCAGTAGAAAAAACCCAGGGACCGTCAAGACAAATCCACCATAAGAGTAGCCGCCTTGGCTTCAAGAATTTCCATGTTGGCCAGTGACTCCTTAATCTTTTAGAAATCCAGCGCCATGTCCTTGTCCTTAATCTTCTTGGTTCTGGCTCTGGTGCGCTACCCGAGACCCTATTCAGTGTTCTGATTTGTCTCCACCTCCAGCTTCTCAATGATAGTGTTAGTGTACTCTTTAGAGGCCTTAAGGATATTATAGCTCTGCTCTACAATATTATTAAGGGTAGATTCTGCCCTAGTCATGTTCTCCTCCAACTTTTTCACTATGTTATTTATCTCTGGATCCTTCGTAGTCTTCTCCTTATTATCCTTCTTCTACTTGTTTGAATAAAAGAGAATTGTGTCTCTTTATGGACAGATATTGCAAGTGTCTATTGAAGAAATGTGTCCCACTTCAATTAATTAACCAAATGAATTGTAAGGACATGTAGTGTTATATAGTGGATGAAATATAGTCATTTTTTAATGGAAAGATCTTCTCCAATTTAGCTGAATTTCATGTTAATTTGATTTTCTACATTATAAAAGATGAAATTTATTTAATTTTCTACATTATAAAAGATGAAATTCATTTGATTTTCTACATTATAAAAGAGTATATTTATCTATAGATAAATGTGGAAGGAATATAGTAGAGGGCATGTCTCCCATTACAATTGGTTTGAATTGAAAGATCTTTTATCAATTTAAACAAAATTTGTGTTGAAATATACATTTTATTAATCAACTTTCTTTTGGGAAAATGATTCTCCTAAATGCGGATGATATAGAAAATATGATTTTGTAGTGAGTCAAGTATAGTCATTTTGAAATGAAATATCTTTTTTTAAAAAAAAAAAAAATTTAAGTGAATCTACAATAATAAGTTTTGATTAATTTAACTTTCAAAACATAAAATTTATAGAGGCATGCTTGTTCCATTTTTCTACAATTCATCACTCGTTTCAAAGTTTTTATAATGTTTTAATAATTTCTAATCTATTTTGTATGTGAATATACATATTTTTAAACAAAATTTTATAGACAATCATTATGAAATAATAGATAGGTGTATTTCTTTTGTATCATTTTAAGAATTTAAACATTTATAAGAATTAGATTTTATAAAAAAAAAGAGTTTAGTGTAATATTTGTTGATTTAATAATATATTTTATTAGGATGGAAGGTTCCAAATAAAAGGAAAGAATTATGTCTTAATTCTAACATAGTTGGTAGGAAGCTATAAACTAAATTTTAAAAATAATTATTTTGGATGTTATTATTTAGTTGGGATCTTCTATAATATTTTTCACTTTATGTGTACTTGAAACAAAATAAACTAAATTTCATACATATTTTATAAATGAAGGTTGGTTACCAATATACTATTTGAGGAAATAATATATGAAAATTTTGAAAAAAAATTGACACACTCTTTTGGGATTTACAAACATCTTCAAATTTAATGGTGACAAAATATAACATATTATGGCATCCAGAAAATCTCTTGAAAACTAAAGATTAACCCGTGGGGGTTGTGAAAGGATTAAGTATGAGTTTCTCATCCATATGAAAAGACCAAGAGAAAAGTCATCCAGATGCATTGAAATCTTTTATTGTGATTGGTTGTAGTATTGAATGAAATATACCCCTTATTTTATGTGTATTTTTATATATAATAGTGTGGCAACTATGAGGGCCAATCTGAACTAGGAATATCAAGGCTCTCAAAGATTCACATGCTTTTGCTACTAGATATTCTGACACTAAAGTTGATGGATGAGGGTAGTAATGTTACATAATTGCAAATATATGATTCCATGGAAGGCTTGATTTGCCCAATTGCAACTTTCACAATGGGATATTTATATAGTCTATTATGATATATCCTTGTATTTGAATACAACATGAAGTATAATATGATGTCCATGTTCATTGTCACATTTTGATTTACTCTCTCTCTCTCTCTCTCTCTGCCTTCTTAAGACCCAAAAGATATCACATTCATGGAGTTGCTAGCATGTCTCCTTTATTTGTGTCTCTGCACTGTCAGCTAATCCCAGAAGCAACTTAGTCTAGATCAAAGTGGACTTGTACCTACCACCTCCTTGATCCCATTATCGGACATTGCATCTGCCTTATTACTTTTATTCCACAAAAATGTATTAAAGAAATACCAAATGTAAGGAATACAGATATTTGTATACGTATTAACTCGATATCTTTTCCAAATTTGTGTTTTAGTAGAAAGTTTAATTGATAGCTCCATTCAATCTCCACATTTCAAAAATCCAAAGGAAATGGACACTTGTACACCATCTACTAGTAGGATGCCTCCCCCTCAAATAATTATACATCCATGAAAGAAAAGAAAATACTACAATATCAAAACCCTTGGCAGAAAATAGACCTACAACTACCACAAAGAGAGTGGTTCCCACAAGTATCAATATGGGAGTGAAAAAAATCAAAAGAGGTTTCAAAAGCACCATTCCTACCACAATTACTACCACTATGAGCCCAGCCAATAAACAATGTTACAAAACTCAAAACTTGAGTGGAGTTGGTTGCATTCTCATTGATTCTACCCATTACTCTCTTATGTCGTTAAGCTATTATAAACCCTTAAAGCTCAAAAAACCTAAAATCCCAATATGTGTATTTTCTCTAAACTAACTGAACTAAGAATACAAACAATTTGGTCATTGAAAATCCTAAATAAAATCTCTCTTATTGTTGGATTAAACAGATCCATACGTGTTATTGTAATATATTGTTAGTCTTTGTGAGGAACTGTAATAGTGTAATGGGTAAGTGTGGCAGGAATAGAAGAACGACATACCAATACATCCAAAAGAACATAAAAAGTGCAGAATCACATCATAGTGGGTCTATGCATGGGAAAAGGGAAACATGAAAACTCAGTCATGGTGGATCTATTGAGTCGATGGGGCACTCCCCTCTAGACAACCATGACCATTCTAGATCTCTTGTAATGTTTGCATCTCACGTTTAGGCATTACAACCTTTTCTTTAAATCTTGTGCAATTATGTAATCTTAGCATTTTTAAAAATTTATTATGTTGAGGACAAGATCTCTTTTAACTCATTTGAGGTGAAAGTCAAGGCCTGCTTATAATTCTATGAGTGTTGAGTTGCAGAATTAAAGTGGTTTGTCTATGATTTTAAAAACAAAAAAATGGTCCACTCAATAGAATATGATTTCTCTAATAAAATTGTTTTCCAAATTAAGTGCACTTGATGTTCTCATAGCTAATTAATCTTCTCATAAGAAATTAATAATTGCACACAAAACATAAATCTTAAATGAATTATAAGTATTCAGAAAGTGTAATGTCACTATTCTCTATTTACCCCTCTTCTTTATATATTTCTTTATAATTGATCTTTAATATATCTTCAACATGCCCATTACACACATAAATGCAATTACTAGTTAATATATTACTATGTATATAATATAAAGAATTAAATAAAAAGGTAGTAGCTATTATTATGTTTTGAACAGCTGGACGAAACAAAATAATAGCCACAGACGTAAATAAACAAGATAACGCTATCGATATGAGCTGTTTATAACAACGCCCAATGCCTATTCTTCCCCTCACTGCCATTTATGCATTACTCGGCAATAATGGATGCTCTGAAAAACACTGCCGCAAAATTCATTGCAGGGATACAGCTGAATTGTTCTCCTACCAATTTTCCCATTGTTCTCACAGTTCTTGCTGCCATTCTTTTCCTTACCCTTGCCCTTTTCCGCCATTTCAAAGACAAGTTCTCTTCTCAACTTCCACCTGGAAGTTTAGGGCTCCCATTCCTGGGCGAAACCTTACAATTCCTGTGGGCACTTCAATCAGAAAAACCCCAAAAGTTTTTCGATCAGAGACTGAACAAATATGGCCATGTTTTCAAGACTTCTCTTATTGGGCATCCCACAGTGGTAGTTTCTGGGGCAGAGGGAAACCGCTTTCTCCTCACAAACGAGAACAAACTGGTTGTAATGTCATGGCCCAGCACTTTCATGAAACTCGTTGGCCAAGATTGCCTTTTGGGCAAAGCCGGAGACCAGCATCGGATTGTACGTTCTGCCTTTGCTCGTTTTCTGGGTCCCCAGGCACTACAGAATTATATGGCTAAAATGAATGCGCAGATCCAACAGCATATAAATGAAAAATGGAAGGGCAGAGACCAAGTAAAAATGCTTCCTCTGGTGAAAGAACTTGTTGCAGGTCTTTCAGCTAGCTTGTTTTTCGGCATACGTATTTGTCCAGGTTGGGAGTTTTCAAGGATGGAGATTTTGATTTTTGTTCATCATTTTGTTAAAACATTCTGCGGCTATACACCAATTGATCTTGATGAAAAAATATTAGGAGATCCATCACCCCCTCTCCCTGCAAATGGGTTTCCCATTAAACTTTTTCTCAGATCTTAAAGCAATCAAATGTAGTACCCACACTGCATTGCATTTGCATTATGTTGGCATGTCTTTTAAAATTTATGGAGGGCTTTGTGCTCAAATAGTATTCTAGTCTCCATGTTATTATCTATCATCAAATTAAGAATTTGGTGCTGGGATAATAATGTATAAAATTATAGTATTCTAGTATCCATGTTATTCTCTATTCTCTATTCTCTAGAGGATTCTTACGTAGTGTTCTTCGGATTTGGTATTGGCTAGATGTTGTTTGATGTAATTATACTTAGTTATAGGTTGTATGGGCTATGACCGGAGGTTTTCTTGATGGTTTTTCCTCCCGGTATGCTTTTGAACCAGGTCTGATGTACTTTTATTACAATTAATATATTTCATCTCGGCTATGGCCCCTTATCCATCAAAAAAATGTATGAAATGGATTGATAACATGATTAAATTATCAGTATTGTATGAAGGGATGGATCCTTGTCTTCATGTGGCTCTTTCATTATACTTATATAAGTACTATTGTTACTAGTCTATAATAAGAAAAATACAATTAAATTATTTAATATAATTTACTTGTATTTAAATATCAGGAAAATAATTGAAATGAAATGAGGGTGAATGGTAAATATTTGAAATGAAATGAGTGCAAGTGATAAATAATTCCTTATCCTCTTTACATTGATGCATTTGAAACTCTTTGGAATTGCTCATTGGAGTTGAGACTCCTCTAGATTGTAGAATTCATTCTTCTTTTATCTTTTTATATGGTATATGTTTGAATGCCTATTTTATGTGCTAGGTGTTTCATTGCTAATTTTCAACTATTGTGTCTATCCTTGGAATAAATAATGAATTTGAAATATGTATGTAGTATATTAGGGGAGGGGTATCTTAACACATTTGGGATGTGTATGTAATCTATTGGGGGAGGGGTACCAAGTGAGCTAAAGTTCAATAAGGACATTTAAATGTAATTTTAATTCAATTTAGATGTTTTAATATTATCATTGTCTTCTTTTTAGAGTTTGATTATGGTAAATAATTTTTCTAATTAAAATATATAATTACATTTTTTGAAAATATAAACACTTTGCAATATTTTTACAATCAATGAATGAAGTTGATAACAAAATAATCATACAAAACAATCACATTATTTTTATGTTACTGAAATAGTCGTCAAGTTATTAGTTTTGAATTATAAAAATGAAAGAATGATAACTATTTATAAGGGAAAATATGGTATTTAGCATCTTTATATCAAGGTTGTCTAACCAAACATGCAATAGATCTCTACCATCTTAAACGGGTTAAAGAAACACTTTGGTATGATTGAGTACAAACACTTTCGAACCTAGTAAAAATATTAAGAATCAATTTTTGATATGCCTATATTTCATTACTAAAAATCATGTCTAGTTATCAATTTGTTCCTTCTCAAGAAATTCAAAATAAGATAATAAATTGGTGTTCAAATTTTAATCATTTATCTATACATGGAAGAGATGTCATGTCATATTCAATATTGAGCCCAAAAGACTATCTTTCTATAGTTGAATTTGTTTCATGGTTTAATCAATTTTTATTGATTTCAGAACTTAGAATTTTATCATTTGTGTCCTAGATACCAAAAAAACATTTTCTTTTCTCTTTAACCTTCTTTTATTTTTCAATTTGTTATTGCAGCAATTGCTCCATTTTTTCTTTCCTTCACACGGTTCTCATTATCCACATCCATTTCTATGTATTTATTTTAAACTTATCTATTGGTTTCATAGTGCCGACTCTCCTTCTACCTTCCATGCCTCTGACATTGTTGTCTTTCTTTCTTGTTTTAGAATTCAAATTTTGTTTAGTGTCTCTTCAAAAAATTTCTCCGCTACCAATTACAACGAGTGGTTTCTCATTCCTATTCTTGCTTGGTGTTGCTAGAAGTTCAAAAGAAAATTCTTCTACTAGAGAGAATTAATATAAATGAAATTTCAATACAGGTGGAGAATTAAGTACACCATGGATCTGTATTAAATTTACTCCAACTATCTCATTAGAAAAAATATACCTCAAATTGATTACAACCTAATAAGAAAATAAAAAATTGATGCCAAATATATTTTTTCTTCTGGATTTTTTTGTAGACTAAATATAGTCAAACCAAAATAGATGCAAATTACTCTTGTCACCCCCAACTCCTACATAAAACTAATTGGGTAAACATTTTGTAGCGTATCTCACAAAATAGATTTAGGTCATTGAGACAAACTTCTAGATTGAAGATAGCATGCGGGAAACTCCACAATTGAAGGAACTACCTCACAATGGTCATTTCTCTTCGTCCAACACTTAACAAGAATTACTTCTCTATTATTTTACCATGTTTTATCCTCACTACTTTTTTGTGGCAAAATATTATCCATCTTATTTTCCCTTTTCCTTTGAAATTTGATCCACTATCAGCTAACCACATCCACCACATTCAACCTTCATCTTCCTCTATTTTGAGAATTAAATCAATGTAATGCATTATCCTCTACCCAAAAAATCTTCCTCCCTTTCCCCTCCCTATGGGATTAACCCCAAGGTGTTGTTATCTGACTACCTCTACCAGTTTGCATAGATACACAAATATCATAAAACCTTTCTCTCTTGCAACATCTATGTACCTGTCCACACTCAAACAATCATCACAAAATTATAAAAATTACTAATTGCCTTTCCCCCTTGCACTCTGCTACATTATTTCATTTAATGCCTCCATGTCCTCCAAAGAACCAACCACTGCTATAATTTCTTCCTCTTCAGTGTCATGTACATGATACTTTGATGTCTTCTCAATTTCTCTTTTGAAGAAGCTTTCTATGTTTATCATATCCTCTTTCAACAAGCGATCATCTTCATCATTAACAATTCTCATATCAAATTTAGGGCTCTCTAAGTCCAATTTTTGAACTTCTTTCTCTTCTACTCCAACTTGTGAGTTATTTTCACCTCCTTTATCCTCACTCTCAACTGTACTTTCATTTTCCAACACCTTCATGTCCTTCAATGGAAACTCATATACTACAACAACATCATTTCCATCTTCACTTGCTGCATGTTCTTTTTGCCTATCATTCTTTGTTGTAATCTCTTCTTTTCCTCTTGATCCTTTTGAACAAGGATTTTCACATCTTCTTTTTCATCCTTCTTATCTGCCACATCTTTTTTTTTAACTTCTACTTTTTAAAAATATATATATATAATGGATTCAAAATAAATTCTTTCTCATCTTTCATTATACTATGGGTGTTTTCTTTGCCATTAGGTATATCTTCTATCATAAAGCCAAAGTCAACCAAATGAAACATGACACATATCCAAAGGTACTACATCACATTCAATCTCATATTTGTATATGTGAATATAAAAATCAGCAACACAATCCTCATTAACCCAAATCTAACGATCTCCTCAAATCCAAGAAATGTAGTAGGGTCTAGGACACATCCTTTCTCCAATTTCAACTTTTCAACCATTTCCAATAATACCAAGTTATATATGCTACTATTGTCCATGACCACTCCACAACACTTTTCATCTGACTTTGCAAAAGGTTTGAACCGCATTGCTCCTTTGAACGATCTCTTGCTTTTCTTTTTGTGTCTTCAAAAACACTTTCATCATCATTTAAACATTCTCCTTGTCTCTAAGCTAGTTTTTCACACTCTCATTCTCCTTGTCACACTCTCTACGCATAGGTGCTAGTGTAAACTCTACTCTCACAGTCTTTCATGCTCTAGTACCATTTAATGCTAACCAATAATTTGGATCCTTTCAAATTGAGAATTTTTGCAGCCAAAATAACTATAACCCAAACATAATATAGTCAAACACCATTCACAAAGTAACTCAAACCCAAACACAATATACTCAAAACAAAGAGTTGAATACTAGGGCAAAGGAGTAGCAACCACCCACCCTAACTTCACACACCCTCCTTCTAAATAGTAGGTCAAATTTTGATGATTTTTTTGGGTTTACTCATGTGTGACTTAAAAAATTAAAGCTATTATTTTTAGCCTTTTGTTAGTTATGTTGAATGCAAGATGATTCATTATTTACACAAAGATCAAAAAGTGGTCATTTAGAAGTGATGCTCTATCATAGATTTCCCAATAACTATGTGATACAACAACCAAAAAGCTTGCACAATAACCCAATACATATTCCTATGCACAATGATCCACCAAATTATTTTACCAATATTTGTCCACAAATACACCAATAATCATATGCTACTATTACCAATAATGTTGTACAATTCCTTCAATTAAACATTAAAATTTTAACTATTAGATCTACGAATAGACAACTATTGATATAGAGTAAAATATTTTAATAAAATTTTAATTATCATATATATTAGTTATTTGTAAATATACTAATTGAAAGATTCGGTGGGAGGGAAAACATAACCATTATTGTTGGAAGACTACCATAGATCATTTCTCTAAAAGTCACACTTGTGAGTGGTGAGTGGTGCAAAACAAAGTAGCTGCCACTGACGTTTGTCCAACAAGATCACACATGTAGCCTTAGGTCTTCAACACCTCTCTTCTGTCCAGAAACATCTAAACAACAAACTAAAACACACACACACACACACACATATATATATATATATATA
>MU213391.1:6811-17218 GCA_018584345.1 Thuja plicata
CATTTGTGCATTGATCCTTCTTTTGGGTTAATCAATTTGGATCTTTCATTTGTGCATTTGAGGTTAAAAGGAACATCTTATCTTCCACACACATCACACAAACATCCACTTATTTCAAATGTTACATATTCTTATGTTACATTTTTATGTTTTATAGTGGCATGGTTATATTTTGAGATAACACTCCCAAACCTATCATAGGTAGAGGAGATCTATCACCTTAGATGGAAATAATAAGACAAATAATTTTCTTTATGTTGATGGTTTGCATCATAACTAACTAAGTGTTGGACAATTTCTAGACAAAGGATATCAGTTGAAATTCAAGAATAATAGTTGTATTATCAACAACAAAGAAGGATACATGATTGCATCAGGTTCAAAGACCAAAGGTAATGTTTTCCAGCTTAAATATGAAGTAATTTGTTTTGTTGCAAAAGTGGATGACAGTTTTTTATGGCACAAGAGACTTTGTCATATAAATTTTGACAACATAGTCAAGATAAGTAATGTAAAGGCGGTAAGAGACCTTTGGAGTATTGCAAGACCAGTTGATACTATGTGCAGGGAATGTGTGATGGGGAAGCATGTGAGGACCTCATTCAGGAGTAAACAAGACTCTGCAAAAAACAAATTAGATTTGATACATACACACCTATGTGGACCTACTCAAACAAGATCATACTACGAAGAAAGGTATTTCATTTTGTTTGTTGATGATTTCTCAAGGATGATGTGGGTTGCATTCTTAAAAGACAAATCTGAAGCTTTTGAGAAGTTAAAAGTATTCAAAGCTAAGGGTGAGAATGAATCTAGATTGAAGATAAAATGTCTAAGATCTGATAGAGGAGGATAATTAACCTCTGATCAATTTTATGATTACTGCGAAGAACATGGAATCAAAAGACAGTTAAGTGCACCTAGAACCCCTCAATAGAATGGGATTTTAGAAAGAAGGAATATAATAATACTTGACACAGCACACACTATCAAGATTGAAGGAAATGTTGCCCACACCTATTGGAGAGATCCGGTCAATACAGTAGTCTATACTATCAATAGAATACAATTGAGACCAGGCGTAGACAAGACACCTTATGAACTTTGGTTTGGTAATATACCTACTATAAAATACTTCAGAATCTTTGGAAGAAAGTGCTACATCAAAAGAGATGATAGCATTGGCAAGTTTGATGCTAGAAGAAATGAAGGTATTTTTCTTGGTTTCTCTACTAAAAGAAAAGCCTATAGATGTTTTAATCTAAGATTGAATAAGATCATTGAAAGAACTCATGTGAAGATTAATGAGAAGTTTATGATTCAAGAAAGATATTATAAATGTGCTCCCATGATTGAAGATGAGCCCAGACCCATCAATGAGGACACAGTTATTGAAGAAATGTTTGAATGTATTGATGTTTCATGTAATAATCATGAACCAAGTGAAGAAGAATAATAGATTATAGATGAAAGTGTCAGTCCTAAAAACTCATAATACACATCCAAATACCACTCTAAGGAAGACATCATTAGAGAATCAGAGCACTAAAGTCTTGACAAGATCCAGAGCAAAAGGTTCAACTGTTGATGAAGAGGTATTCTTACTTTCATAGATTTAACCCTTAAGTGTAGAAGATGTGTGCAATGATTTAGATTGGCAAAGTGCTATGAAAGAAGAATTAGATCAAATAATCAAGAATGATACATGGGAACTGGTCCTAGACCTCATGAAAAGAATGTGATTGGAACAAAGTGGATATTAAGGAACAAAATGAATGAAGAAGGCACAGTGGTAAGAAACAAAGAAAGATTAGTGTGGAAAGGATATGCACAGAGAGAAGGAATAGACTACACTGATACATTTTACCTTGTGAGAAGACTGGAAGCTATCAAGTTTTTTTTTCCCTATGCAACATTCAAGAACTTCAAAGTACATCAAATGGATGTCAAGTTAGCTTTTCTGAATGATGATTTGAAGGAAGAAGTCTACATTGAGTAGCCTGAAGGATTCAAACTTTCAGACAAACCAGACATGGTATGCAGACTAAAGAAAGCACTTTATGGACTTAAACAGGCCCCAAGAGCTTGGTATGAGAGACTTGATGGTTATTTAACAAAGATATGGTTCAAAAAAGGAGTAACAGACTGTAACTTATTCATAAGAGAGATAGATGAAGCATTACTACTCATTGCTATTTTTGTTGATGACATTATCTTTGGAGGTAATGACAAACTTAGTGCAGAATTCGCCAAAGAAATGAAAAGTGAGTTTGAAATGAGCATGATTGAACCTATCAAATATTTTCTTGGATTGAATGTAAAACAAATAGACAAAGGCATATTAATAAATAATTCTAAGTATGTGAAGGAGATATTTAAGACTTTCAAAATGGAAGATTCCAAACCAGTAAGCACCCCGATGATAACAGGAAGAAAGCTTTCTAAAGATGATGATTCCACAAAAGTTGACAAGACTCTATACAAGTCTATGATTGGAAACCTCATATATATTACTCAATCTAGACCTAATATTTCTAATGTAGTTGGCATTGTTGGAAGATTTTCAGCTGAACCCAACCAAAATCATCTAATGGAAATAAAAAGATTATTCAAATACTTAAAAGGGACTATAGACTATGGTTTATGGTATTCTAACTCAGAGAACATACAACTTCATGCGTATACTGATGTTGATTGGGTAGGTTGTGTTGATGATAGAAAGAGTACATTAGGAGGAGCAGTATTTCTTGGAGATAGGTTTGTCACTTGGACAAGTAGAAAGCATAATTGTATCTCTCAGTCAATAGTAGAAGCTGAGTATGATGCAACAACATTGAATTGTTCAACAATGGTTTGGATCAAACAAATGATTAAAGACTTTGGTATTCAAATTGATTATCCTATTGTTATTCATTATGATAACAATAGTACTATCAAGATGTCAAAGAACCCTGTGATGCACACAAAGACAAAACACATTGAGATCAAATACCACTTTCTAAGAGAAAAAGTTGTAGACAAAGAAGTAAACATGGATTATGTAAGCACTAAAGAACAATTAGCATATATTTTTACAAAGCCATTATCAAAAGATACTTTTGAGTATCTCATGGAGAAGCTAGGAGTAATTCCCTTTCCTGATTCTAATTAGAACTTACAACAAGAATATTAGTCCTTGGTGACTGAGGAATGGTTGACTACTCTACTTCTGGAGTAGTACAGGTGTGCTTAATAGTGTTTGGTACCCTTTGCCATTGATGTCAAAGGGGGAGTATTAGTAAGGGGGAGCATATACTCTGGGGAAATATATAGTCAAAAGAGTAGCAGTAGTGAAGAGCAACCTTTGATGAGGATATTGAGAATATTGTAAAAGAAGGAAGACACTTTGAGTTGATGATATCATATGTTTCCATCAATGTCAAAGGGGGAGATTGTTGGAGATTTGCCTCTATGCAAATAGTTGATTGTATGTTGATATAATATACATCGGTGTTCTATATGTAATTATCAGTACAAATATTTTGGAGCTATGTTTGTTTATTTCCATGGTATATACATGTTCTTGATGCTATGTGCGTTCATGCCAAGTCAGATATGAAGTTTCAGTTGAGTTATGTTAATCACTTTTGGTAGTTACAGTGACTGAAGATTATCTATGAAGAGCTGATGTAATTATATTATTTCTTGATTTGCACCTATCTTTGGGATATGCGTGTTTGTATTCATTTTTAGTTATGATTTAAATATAATTATCTAAAGGTGCCAAACGTGTTTTATCAAAATCGTGATATTGGAGTTAATTTGGTGGAGCCGACTTTGTGAAGCATTATGTCTACTCAGTTTGTGTTGTGTGATTCTAATCAAATTGTGTGCTTGATTTGGATAACTAAAGAAGTATTGAAGGGACTCCTAAAGCTGACTAAGATCACATATTTTGGGGAAGATACTTATAGTATTTGATTTGTTGAACGCTAAGTGTGAATGATAAGAAAAGAGACAGAAAAAGTACAAAACAAAATGTCTGTTGTTTTGGGACAGTAGAGACATTTCATTCATCAAGAAAAGATCTATGTGAAAAAGAAGTGGAAGTATACAAAACACTGGAACTGATCAAGACAACATGTCTACTCAAACAATTCATTTATCAGATATAGTGCATATCTATTTTACTGAAGCTTGCAGCCTTCATCATTTTAGCAATGAGATTTTTGGACAGTGAGTCCTCACCACTAACAGGGTTATTTGTAAAAGACTCCTAACAGGGTCAGACCCTTAACCAGGTCACTATACTTATTGCATTGTAAAGAAAAACTCCAAACAAGGTTGCAAGATCTCCTAATAGGGATAATTATACTCAAGTATAGTTCTTTGTGGGTGCTAATTCCCACCGGGGTTTTTTACCTATTTGGTTTCCACATAATGAATATTGTTGTGTTCTATCTTGTGTTATCTAAATGTGTTAATGCTTAATTTTATTCTATAATTAATTGAAGAAAATAATTAAAATAGCGGATAACTTACTCACCCCTGCCTCTCAGTTATCCCTTGGGACTATTCTAACAGAAAATAGCATAAGAATGACCAAATTGATTAAAGATAAAAGGAAAACTAAGGATGAAAAGAGAATGGAAGAAGATGAAAAAACACAAGTTGAAATCAGGTTAACTGAGAAATATAATGAGGTCTTAAGCATAACGCAAGTTCACTATAATATGACTGACCAAATTTTGAATGCATATTAAGACTGTACATGAAAGGATTTTGAGAACCAAGCACTGAAATATAAGACTTATAGAAGGGAAAAAAGGTTGAAAGCTGAGAAAGATTCAAATGAAATACTAAGAAGAAATGGAGAAGCATTGTAATCACTGGACAAACAGGTTAAGAATTAGAAGCAACTAAATGAAAGATTGGGAAATGGATTCAATGATAACAACACTACCAAGAAAGGAGAATCATCTAATCCATTGAAAGATTAAGGTATTATACCCCCACCAAAACTAAAGAAGCCAAGCTGCAATTATTGTGGGAAGCCTGGACACACTAATAATGTTTTTAGAATTTGAAAAAGCACCAAGTACACCAATATTTGATGGTTATTTATTTACATGTAATAGGTATGGACATCAAGCTTTTGAGTGTAGAACCAACTTTACGAACAACACAAGGAAACCTAAGTTTGATGCTTACTACAAGAATTGTAACAAGTATGGACACAGGATTGAAGAGTGTAGAACAAAGAAAAGAAATGATAAGTGGATGCCTAACTAAGAGAATGAAAACATTAACCGAGAAGGTACATCTATACCATGGGATTATAATACAAGGATTTCATGTTTATCTTGTAGAAGATACATACACATTTTTTTAAGTTGCATATTGATGCACAAAAGAAATAACAAAAGATCATGGAGGAGCCTTGGCATGGCATGTTTCCACTATCATAGGGTAGGACACCTGCCAAGAAATTGTAGATATGGAGGAGATGCACCAACCAAAGATGAATCTACAAGGAGTGCATCATCTACTGTTAAAGAAATTAGAGAAAAAATGAACAAAACCTGGACGAGAAAGACTCAGGAAGATGGAACATCATTTGGAACCATAGACAACACCATCTCTACCAAGTCTAGTGCACTGAGCTCCACCTAAATGGTGAGAGGTGTGTAGGAACTGCATGCTTATTATAGATATTACTTAAGTTCCTAACCATTAGAGTTAAGATCCATATCAACATATCAAGATGCATTTGGATAAGTTGTGACATCTTGGTTGAACATTATAATGTATGGTTATTTTGTTTATTTGGTTAAACAAAGTAACTAGGGTGTCGGTATAAAGGTATAAGGGACTCGACAAGTGCATTTAATGCAAATAATTAAAGCTGTTGGAAACCCTAATCATGGAAAATCTATAAATAGATCATTTTATTATTCATTTGAACCTAACATATTTGAAGAGCATTTGAGCACACTGTAGAGTGATCATTCCATCAAGAAATTAAGGCAATTTTGAGGTATTTTTTAATCTTTATAAGATCATTGTGAGACATTTCTGTGATAATTGTTCAATACCAAGTTGTGTTAGAGAAATCATTTTTTATCAAGCGTGCCATATTTTGTTCAAATGTTACATTTGAAGGTAGTCATGGCACCAAGGATGCAGAGACTAGTGATAGTAAATAATGTCAAGCCAACAAACCCTAAGTATAAATTGCCCCTAGCTATAGCCGCAAAAATAGATATGATGGGAGCATTAGATTCAATCTTTCCATAAGTACTTTTTATTGAAGATGTGTGCACGTTTATTCATTGTAAGATCGAAGATTTGTGTGAAAAAGAGATTGACACTTCATTCAATAAGCTATGCATAGACGAAAATGTTAATGATGATCATACACATCTAGAAACAAAAGGCTTAATTCAAGCAATATATTTACCGGGGGTATTCAAGCCCGAATGGGTAAGGATGGTACTCAGACAAGTACATGACCAGTTTATGTGGTTGGGTGAACCTATTAAGATAATGAAGGATGTCTTGCACATCATCACCGGATTCCCTATTGGAGACAGACCCAAGGCCATATAGAAAATAAAAAATGGTAAGCTCACAGAGCTAACCAAGGCACAATGGGATGGCAGAGGAATGAGGATATTTACTGTTGAGGATCCTGAGCTAATGTATGCATGAAATATCATATCTTACAGATTTTTTCAATCATGCCAAGTGGATAGTCTACCATGTGGAATAGTAGACCTGGCATTTAAGATAGTGAAAAAAGGACTGTAGATAGATCTTTGTGAAGTTTTGTTAAAGAAATTAGATGACAACATGAATACAATCAGAAAGGCAAAGACCAATAATTTGAAATTTGGCTCATTATTGGTATGTATTTTCTATTACTATCAAAATTAATTTCCCTCTATTGGAGATATAGTATGATAAATTGATAAGCTGGTCATCTATCAAATAAATGAATGTATACAAATTCTAGGAGAAAACTCTGATACAATTATGTCTGATTAATTTTTGAAATTTCAAGCAAGGATGCATAAGAGCTATAGAGTTCCACCTCAACTAATTGCTAAATATTAGGATAATATATGTTTTGAGGTAGATACTGATGTTTGTATTATCAAGGTTGTTGAGCCTAGAGTTGAATGGATTCAACTGATATTATATGAGATGGACATTGATGTTGGTTTGAAATAGTTAGAAGCATTATTAGCTAAACCAATTGATCCTAATGAAAAGATGTATGACACTTATGAAGAAGAGAAAGATAAAATCTAGAAAGGTATAATTATACCTAGGGAAATCAAGAAAACAAGCAAGATGATAGATGATTTATCAAAAACTCTTGGAGTTCATAATACATTGGTTAAGGACACTAAAAATGAACAAGCTATTATTGTAGTTGAAAAGCAACATGTGCAACTATCTTCATCGATAAAAAGAGGTATTGGAAGGCACACTAGATCCTCACTACAACCGAGATAAAATAAAGTTGTAGAGGTAGTACAACCAAGAGGAAAGACTTATGTATTATCTAGAGGAAGGAAACAACCTCCATGTTCAAGAAGAAGATTAGTACTTGGTAATGAAAGTGAAACAAAGTCTGAGGCAATTAATTATACACCAATTGT
Source organism: Thuja plicata (assembly GCA_018584345.1). Taxonomy (NCBI): domain Eukaryota; kingdom Viridiplantae; phylum Streptophyta; class Pinopsida; order Cupressales; family Cupressaceae; genus Thuja; species Thuja plicata. The sequence continues at coordinate 14,458 of MU213391.1, forward strand.
AGACCTTTCACATGTTCCACAAAGTCTTGATATTTTTTAGAGGGACACAATAAATCAGGAGGATTTGTAGGCTTTAGATGTACAATTCAAATATGAGAAAAGGAATGACGCAAATAAGAAGAAGATTAAAGAACCCATTGTGGTAAAATTACTCAGATACATATTAACACCCATTGAACTTCCAGACAAGTTGCCAAAGGAATTGTACAATAATATTGATGCAATATGGAAGTATGCTATCAATGCAAAGAAAGAAATGAGAGAGAGGTCAGTAGTAAATACAATTCCCAACCTTGCACCATGTGAAATTCATGAAGCAATGAAGAAGTATTTGAATAGATTTCTAGTCAAGGGAAGATCCCTACAAATAATGAATGGAGATATACAATATGTGGAGAAGGAAACAACTACAAATTAGAAATATATATTTCACATAGATGATAATGAGTATTAGGAAGTACAAAAGAATCAAGATGAAACCACTACTGATAAGATAAAGGAAAGCACAAATCAAATATTTGATTGATCTCACTACTAAAAATGCAAAGATTATTATTGACACTAGTAAATTTGACCTCAATTTTTCACGACAATTGGTCAAAATTTCGACAGTAATTTTGACCAATTTACGACCAAAACTTTCGTCGATATTTTTTTGTCAAATTTTTGACGTAATTATAAGTGGTCAAAATTTTGACCAAAACAAAGGTCAAAATTTCGACTATAGCCCAAGCCGTCATTTTTAGTGCATTGGTCAAAATTTTGACCAATACTTCCACCAACGAGTGGTCGCAAATTTTGACCAATTAACCGTGGCATTGGTTGAAATTTTGACCAATGTTAATTGTTGGTTGTATTTCATGTTTTTGCTGTTTTGCCCTGTTCCTTGCCTTGTTCTCTAAAAATTTTCAAGTCCTCCTGCTTATTCCTTGTCAAAATCCTGATAAACCCTGAAAAAACCCTAAGGCCAAATGTTAAACGATGTATTTTAAACCCTTAGCCATGTCTTTCTATTTCCTCGTTACCTTTTTCAGTCACTAAAGGCATGTGCTATATAAAAGGTTAAGTCAGGTCGCTTGATCGCATAACTAAAAATGAATATGCCAAAACATCTCCCGACTTTGCTTTTACCTTGTGTCGCTTAGTCTCGTGAAGAAATTGAATATTCCATCAGTGTATCGAGACTTAGCGATCTTTCTTTGGTCGGTTTGTCGCTTGATTCTCATAATATGAAGCTTTAAAAGAGACGCGACCCACCTCAGTCGGGTGATCGCGAGAAGATTTTGAAAGTCAAAGAAATGTCTCCCGACCTTGCACCTCCTTCATGTCGCATGGTCGCTTGATCAGCTCAGTCAAACAGTTAGGGCTTTTCTTCAGTCGCGTGGTCTCGTGATATTTGGCGGTTAGTAGATAACAGTCACGACTTGGCGACTAACAGTTACAGGTTAAGTGATTTTCCCCAGTCGGGATGTCGCCAGATCAGGGCGATAAGTCAGACTTCCAGAATGCATAAAGTGGATGAAGTAATAGATGACATCTGTCAGAATGATAGTGGTTGTCGGGTGATCGCTAGATAAAGAAAAAGGATCAAGCGATAAGGAGACTTAAGTCATGTTACCCTCGGTCGTGAAGTCTCTTGATATTTTAAGGGTACGTGAGATTGTATAGTGATTAAAAGACAGTCGTTCGATGAACAAATGAAAAGATCTGACGGTGGTCGCATAGTCTGGTGATAAAAGTGCCCTAGGGAAAAATTCCTTTCGACTAAGCGATTAAGGTATGTCGCGAAGTCGCTGAAAACAGAGAAGGGGTACCTTTTCAGTAATAAGATTATGTTAGGCTTATCACCCGACTCATCGACCAAAGGGTTGTTGTGAAGTATTTAAATAAGAAACAAGCATCTCGCAACTTGGTGATTACCATGAAATGTTAAGTGTAACGGTTTGTCGCGTAGTCTGGAGATGAACACTGAGTTAAGGTTAACCCTGTGCGACTAAGATTTTCACATAGTCGCCTGATCGCTGGAAAGACTTGGGTTACCTGAGATTAAAGAGTTACATTGTCTCCTTATCTGGTGATCAGACCATGGTTAAGAGATAACACTCACGACAAAGAGACTTTATGAGGTCGTGAGGTCACCAGATAAACAGGATCCATAAAGCGGCGCCAAGTGGAGGACGTGACAGAGAAGATCAAGCCGGCGACCAATCAGATAAAAGAATTTTTGATTAGTGTGTACAAAAGGTAGCTGAGATGTATGATAGAGGGCGAATCACAGAGTGCCATGTCAGCTGTCTTAACCGTTTTTGTGATTGCACCAAAATTCTCATGATTTAAATTTGATTTCCTGTCACCTCGAGAAACTACGGCTAGGTTTTTGAACGTTTCAAGGCATATCAAATTAATTGCAGAATTGACATTTCTGAACTTTGAGCCATGTACTCTGAACCTTGTGGCTATAAACAGAGGAGTCTGCATTCATTCCTATTCACCATGTTTGTGATCTCAAAGAAAAATTATTATTTTAGAGCAAAAGGTGATATTTAAAGCTGTTACAGTGTTCTCGAGTGATTGAAATTTCTAAGAGATACAGAGAGTTGTGCTTAGATTTGTTTCAATATTGTTCAACCAGAGATTCTAAGTGCTAGCAGAGATGAGTACTGCTATGAGCATGGCGTCTACTAGTGGAGGCAGTGGAGATGATCCAAAAGGAAAACCTAGTTTCTCAGACGAATTTCTGCAGCTGCTGCCAGGGTCTACT
>MU213398.1:1416-14989 GCA_018584345.1 Thuja plicata
AGTGACTGAAAAAGGTAACGAGGAAATAGAAAGACATGGCTAAGGGTTTCAAAATACATCGTTTAACATTTAGCCTTAGGGTTTTGTCAGGGTTTATCAGGATTTTGACAAGGAATTAGCATAAAAAACTGAAAATTTTTAGAGGACAAGGCAGGGAACAGGGCAAAACAGCAAAAACATGAAATACAACCAACAAGATGCACAACCCACTATCCAAACTACACAGCAGCCACAACCACAAATGCAGGGGGAAAATCCCCTCATGGCACAACCACTACAATAGTTTGCTAATCCTTTTATCCAACCCATGCAACAACAGCAAATCCATTCCACCAATTACATAGCCATGCCATCTTCCGCTGCATCGCAAAAAATTCCCCCTCCACAACAAGTTCTCACTAGGGGCATTCCACCGCAAAACACTTATCCTCCATCCTAAACAAGTGTGCAACAGGTTCATCCCACCTATCGAACACCGCAACAAATACAAGCATATTTCCAATAGTTGCAACAATCTTATCAAGCGCCGACACCTCCTCCACTGCAATATTCCCCTCAACCACAACTTCCACCACAACAACCCGTATACATTGACCAACAACCATCATACCAAACACCACAATATCCCTCACAGAATCCTCCATTTTCGCCATTCAATCCATATCAGGTTCAAGGAAATCCTGCAATCATGATCAACAATCCTCCCCCGCAAATCAATCATGAATGGGAGGAAATGAAGAATGCTCTCAAAGAGCTAAAATCTAGGATAGAAGCTAAAACATTTAAGTTTGAGGAAGTGTGTCCTTATCTGTTTGACCAATCTATCACTGCCATACCCTTCCCCAAGCACTTTGAGACCCCAAAATTTGATAAATATCAGGGGAAGGGTGATCTTGTGAGTCACGTAAAATAATTCTACATGGCTTGTCATGAAGTGGCCTATAGTGATAACTTCCTCATGAGACTATTTCCCAAAAGCTTAGGAGGCACCTCTCTTGAATGGTTCTACAAAATCCCTTACGACATAGTCTCTACTTTCGCAGAATTATCTGAAAATTTTGTGGCCCAATACGCACATAATGTCAAAAATGAACTCTCACTCCTTGACCTATGCAATTCCAAACAAAAGGGAGGAGAAAGCCTGGCTGATTATCTTCAGCGCTAGCAAGGGATTACTACAAGTTTGTCTTACCAACCACCAGAACATCATCTTATGAAAATCTTAATTAACAACCTTCATCCTGAGCTTGCCTATCACATGTGCATGAACTATATATAAACTTATCATGATATCAGAATCAAGGGTATGGACCTTGAACGAGGTCTCGTAGAAGAAGGTACCATTAAGCACTACAAAGAATCCTAGCCTGACAAACATAACAATGATTGATCATGATACTGGAACAAGAACAAAAACATAGTATCAGATGGAGCCACTGACACCAAAGACGTTCAAGTGGTGGTAGCTAGTCCTAATGCACCTACCCAGACTTATCAGCAAGAACCACCAATGTACCCTCAACCTCCTCCCATGTATCAAAAACCCAATCTCGTGTATTCCCAGCCAACATATTAGTAAAACATGCACCCTCAAGGTGTGCCTATCTATCCCCCTCCAAGGACATCATATCAACACAACTATCAGGGTCCTATAAATCAGACAAATGTTATATCAGTCCTGCAAGGAAAACAATGACCTCGCGCTTTGAATATGCCACAATGCATGTTTACCCCTTTGGGTGAACCTATATACATCATCTTTCGCAAGCTGGTCCAAGCTAACCAAGTCGTGTATCCTAAAACATAGCCATTTGATGACTCAACTCCTAAACTAGCTTGGTATAAAGAGAACAAATACTGTGAATACCACCATGTTAAGGGACACACCACTCTCAAATGCATGAAGCTAAAACACTATATCTAGGATCTCATTAACCACAAGGAGATTGAAGTGGATTCTCTTGCCCAATCATCACCAAATGCAGGCCTTAAAATTTATCAAAATACATTCCCTAAACACACTTCCGGTATAGGCCCAGGCAATCCTACTCAGTCCTCTGATCAGGGAAAGGGTAAACAAGCAAAAAACACCGATAGAAAAGATTATACCAATGCATATATCAACTACGATAATCTCATCGGCTGCATATCCCAAGTCCAGTCCTCTGTCAATGTCATCCATGTCAAGGGTGTTGATAATCAATGCGCCATCACCACTTGTAGAGGTAGGATAACAGTCACAGGTGCCGGTCCCGCCCCATCTACTGGGACCCAATACAACATTTTGGAACACCTAGGGAATACCCCAGCCCAAATTTCCATCCTGGATCTTCTCCGCACATCACCCACGTATCAAGAGATCCTCAATAAAGCCTTGGAAGAATCTCATGTTCCCAGCAACATCAACCTCACTGAATTCCAAAACCTTGTCAGACACCTATCTGCATCTTGTGGGGTCTCCTTTAGACCAACAAATGCACCCTTTGAAGAAACCGATCATAATCTCCCACTCTGTATCACTTTCATGGTTAAATGTTTTGCCATCAAATAGGTCACGATAGATAATGGATCGGCCCTAAATCTGTGTACTCTAAAATTCATAAAACCATTGGGTTGCACTGAGGTTGATATAACAAATGATGTCATCACAATAAAGGCATATGACAATTTGGAGTGCACTTATGAAGGAACCATATCATTTCCCATTCAAGTGGGCCCAATTATCTAGGATACATTATGTCATGTTGTTGATCTTGATCTTCCCTTCAACATTCTCCTTGGACACCCATGGATTCATTCTATGCAAGCCATCCCATCCACCTACCATCATTGCATCAAATTCCCATATAAAGGTACTGAGATCACCATCCATGCAGATCCCAAGCCCTTCGCATACTGCAATGTGTTGGAGACATCCTTTCCACATTCCAATCGCTATCCTGGGATTGATATTGGCACCTCTGTCGCCAGCTCATCTCGAACCCATTCAGACCCAGAAATAATCCTCTCCTCCACCTTGTCCATGGTCAAGATCAACAACAAAGGTTGTGGTGAGTACACTTTATCTGATTCCTTCGTAGTTGGAGCACTGCCAATTGATCCTCACACTCAAGGCCGCCAGCCTAATCTAAGCAAAACAGAATCAGAGACAACCAAGGCACTACAATTTGGTTCTACCACTTTTATATCAAAAGGTACTTTGACTAGCCAAGAAATGGCACCAAACATCAACCAATGGCTATATAAAGATCCACAACCCAAGGACACAAGTCACCTCAATTACTTCAAAGATAAGTACCCCACAATGCACAAACTGGTGACAGAAAAATGGAACTACCAAGGAGGTGGCCTTGGTTATGAAGAGCAAGGAATGAAAAATCCTATTATACCTACCTAACTAGAAAAGCACCTAGGCCTTGGTATGGGCTCTGACATGAATGGGGGCACCAACGAGTTCATCAAGTATTCCTCTTGTCCATCCTTGGTCGAAATCGCTGACATCAAAGATATCTTGGAAGAGAAAGTTGTGAGAGATTATGATGATGTTTTCGATGATGAAACCTTCCTGGGCAATGTTTTCCTACAACAACTTTCCATCCTCTTCATTGACCTCCCCCTCCGCTATCTCTAACTAATAGACTGGGACCAACCAAGTGTCGTACATGTTGACATGTTCTAAAGTGAGGACGCGCTCCTAAGATTTATGGGAACAATTGAGCAAAGCAGTGACTAAGGGAAAGACTCAACATATGTCTACAAATTGGACCCAAAGGCATACTTTGGGGAAGATGAGAACTTTAGCCACAAAAATGAAACAGAAAACAAAAATAAAAAAGAGAAAAATTGATCCCCTAGAAAAAACCCCTCTGGGGCACTATCTGATCATAAAAAAGTAAAAAAAAAAGGCGTATCCCCTGGTGAAAACCTCTCTAAGGTGCCAAAGGATGAATATTCTCCTCTTCCTCTTATTCAAGATTATAGGCCTTAAAAGTCATCAATTCTCATTGAAAAAGCAAAACCTGTCAACCTAGATACCAAAGAAAATCCTGCCATCACATACATAGCAGCATCTCTGACTGAAGCAGAAGAAAGTGATCTTGTCACTTTATTAAAGGAATCCATCAACAAGTTCTCATGGTCTTACTCCCACATGTCAGGGTTAGATCCCAACTTGGTGGTTCACCATCTAGTAGTGGACCCGAACATCAAACCTGTCAAGCAAAAGCTCAGAAAGATGCACCCTATAGCGGCACTACTTGTCAAAGTGGAGCTAGAAAAATTACTCCACACCAAGATCATCCACCCCATTGACTATTCTGACTGTGTTTCTAATATGGTGCCCATCTCTAAGCCTAATAAATCAATCAGGATATGTACAGATTTCAGAGATCTCAATAAGGCATGTCCCAAGGATGATTTCCCCTTGCCAAACATAGACATGATTGTGGATCTCACAGCAAGACATGAGATGTTGTCACTCATGGACGGCTTTTCCAGATATAATCAGATCCACATTGTAGAAGAAGATCAACATAAGACAACATTGACAACCCCTTGGGGCACCTTCTGCTATAACATGATGCCTTTTGGCTTAAAGAACGCTAGGGCAACCTATCAAAGAGCCATGACTATCATTTTTCATGACATGATTCACAAGATCCTTGAAGACTGTGGACGATATCTTGGCAAAATCAGTAAAAAGGGAAGATCACCTAGATGTTTTGGAATGCATCTTTGACAGAATTGGACACTATTACTTAATGCTCAACCCTAAGAAATGTGTCTTTGGAGTCACATCAGGAAAAATCCTAGGGTTTATTGTATCTAGACGAGGCATTGAAATTGATCCAAAGAAAGTACAAGCTATCATAGAGATGCCTCCATCAAAAACACTCCGACAGCTATGTAGCCTCCAAGGAAAAATACAATCTGTGTGTCATTTCATATCTCAACTAGCAGACAAGTGCCAACCATTCACTCATCTCCTACGTAAAGACAACACATTTAAGTGGGATCCTCAATGTCAGAAGAGTTTTGACAAAATCAAAGAATACTTGGCTAATCCACCCATCTTGGTACCACCTATACCTGGTCAACCACTCATCCTATAGATTTATGCTACTACTAAAGCACTGGGGGCACTCCTTGGTCAATTGAATGATGAAGGCAAAGAAAGAGCTATTTATTATATTAGTCGAACCTTAGTGGGTTATGAGCTCAATTATTCTCCTATGGAAAAAGCATGTATGGTAGTGGTCTTCGCCACTCAAAAAATTCACCACTACATGCTTAGTCACAAAACCAAGCTCATTTCAAAGGTGGATCCTCTCAAGTACCTACTCTCCAAGACTACACTTACATGTCAAATGGAAAAATGGGTTATGTTGCTAAGTGAATTTGATATTCAGTATGTCGACAAAAAATCCATTAAAGGGAAAGTCATTGTTGATCAGCTAGCCGAAGAACCATTGGTAGATGCATATGGCATAGGGGCAGGAATACTTTGATGGGTCCTACACAGCTCATGGCATAGGGCCAGGAATACTTTTTGTCACACCTCAAGGTGACTACATCCCCATGTCATTCAAATTGGGATTTCCCTGCACAAACAACATTGTAGAATATGAAGCACTAATTGCAGGACTCCACATGGCCATAGAGTGGAACATCATAGATATCTAGGTCTTTGGCGACTCCCAACTCATCATCAAACAAGTCTTGGATGAGTACCAAACCAAAGATGACAAATTGACGCCATATAAGTAGATGGTTGACAAGCTAAAAGAACACTTCCTCCACTTACAGATAACACAGGTACCATGCTTGCAGAACAAAGCTATTGATGCAATGGCCACAATTGGCTCCCTTCTTAAGATTCCCCATGAGTCTACGCAATATGAATTCTTAATTTAGAAACTCCATGCTCCCGCTTATGAGAACGATGAATCGAATCGCGTATGTGTCTTGATTGGTCCCTAGTCCCTGTGGTACCACAATATCCAAGCTTACCTACAAAATGGTATCATATCTCCTCATCTCCATGCAAACCAATGCCAAAACTTTATCCACAGAGCATCCCATTACACCCCCGTAGCCAACACCCTTTATTGTCGAGGTTATCACAATGTGCTCTCTAGATATTTAGATGAAAACAAAGCTTCCCAGGCTTTACAAGAGGTACATGTTGGAATCTGCGGTGCCCACATGAGTGGCATGGTCCTAGCCAAGCAACTTCTACGCATAGGGTACTATTGGCCTACAATGGAACATGATGCTTGTGAGTACGTCAAGAAGTTCTTACCTTGTCAACAACATGCTAATTTGATCCATGCTCCTGCTCAGGACCTCAGACCTATTGCGCCTCCTTGGCCCTTCTCTTATTGGGGTTTTGACCTTGTTGGCAAGATTACTCCCCTCTTCTGAAGGCCACAAGTACATAATCACAACTACAGAGTACTTTACAAAGTGGGTCGAAGCAATTCCACTCACACTCACTACTGGTGTCCAAATATCCAAATTCATCCTCTATCACATCATTTGTCACTTTGGCATTCCCTCCACCATCTTCACAGATCATGGTACACCATTTGAAAATCAACACGTCAGTGATCTCTGTGCTCGCCTCCATATCCATCACCATTTCTCCAGTCCATATTTCCCGCAAGGTAATGGCCAAGCTGAGGCAACTAGTAAAACCATCCTCAAAATCCTTAAGAAAGTTGTCAATGATACTGGTCGTGACTAGCATCTCCAGATCAATCCTGCACTCTGGGCATATCGCACTTCCTACTGTACTCCTACTAGAACTACTCCCTACTCCCAAGTCTATGGTACTAAATTAGTCTTACCAATTGAGGTTGAACTACCCTCCCTCTGAGTATCACTAAGAGGCCTGATTGATGATGAAGATTACTGAGTAGCACGACTCACACAGCTGGATCTCCTAGATGAAAAGTGCCAGCAAGCTTATGATCACTTGATTGTTTACTAGAATAGACTCAAGTGGAACTATAACAAGAAGGTCCACCCATGCCAGTTCCAAGTAGGGGATCTTGTGCTAAAATAAAATCAAAAAGTGGGTACTGATCGGGAAAAGAAAGGCAAGTTTAAAGTCACCTGGCAAGGCCCATATGTTGTCACTGCATGCTTCAGTTCTAGGGCATATCAACTCTCTACTCCAGAAGGAGAACCATTGAATGATCCTATCAACATCATTCATCTCAGGCACTTCTATGCCTGACAGCTAGTTGTTCATTCTAGTTATCTGAGAAAATCCATAAAAAGTTGTAAGAAAGTCCTGAAGAAAGCACAAAAACAATGTAAAACAGTCCTGAAAAAATCACTAAAAAATAAAAAAATGAAGCTGAAAAAATGGTTGTCCCAGTAAAAACCTGGTAAATAGGCATTTGGGCAATATCAAAAAAATAAAAAAAGATCCAAAGAAATCAAAAATAAAAATAAAGAGAAAAACTTTCATCTAGTGGTGAAAACTTGGCAATCAGGCGCCTTGGACAAGTATGGGTGATGAAAACCTGGAAACAGGTTTCACACATAAAGGACCGTTCCATTATCTATCAAAATCTCACTTCCTTCCATCACCAGTACCACATCTTCACTAATCTCCGCTTTTCCTATATTCCCTGGGTGTTCACATATCATACGCACTAGTCCGCAATGATCTCCCTATCTCGTATCCTGAGCTTTTGTACACATAATCTTGTATATTATTGTCCATATACCCCTGAGAATTAGTCCTGTATATTTTTCATGTATTGAGTTGCTCCTTGTAAGATCCTGCGTTGGTTGTACAGTTTGCTTGTAGTGCGCATTTGATCAATCAACTTGGTAAGTCCCATCTTTCTAGAAATGAGTCTTGAGGATTTATCCTTCCTCTCATCAGATTAAGTCTAGATCATCATCTTTGGGTTCTCGCAGGATGTATCTTTCCTCTTGATCTAATCAATTAGCACACGCAACTATCTCGCGCATCAAGACAAGTAACATGATCCAATCAAATCTCAACAGCAACCTTTGTACGCAATCGCTGTAACTAATCGCTTGTAATTAATCCACTTAGTTTGATCCTTGTACATTCGTGACACATTCCATCTTCCCTCCATCATGCTAACATCTTGAGCCATCATCCTGCTAACATTCCCTACCCGATCCTCCATAGCCCACCTGTCTGGTTTATCAGTTGATTGTGACACACACACACACACAAAAAAAGGTGAGTCCCATTTGCACCCATTGCATTCATTTCGTTTGTTGCCTCTAGTATCATTATTGTATCTATCATTAAGATTCAGTTACATTATTCATCATTTTAGATTCTTTAGATTCATTAGATTTATCATTAGATTGCAGTAGATCCATTATTCAAGTCACATTGTTCATTATTAAATTGCATTAATCATCATGTCAATAGTTATTATCATTTTAGAATTTTGCATTATTAATCCATTATTTAGCTTGCATTGTTAAATTCATTTTAGATTCATTTTCTCATCTTGCATTGTTAAATTCATTTTAGACTCATTTGAGATTCATTTTATCATCTTGCATTGTTAATTCATTTTAGATCCATTTTATCATCTTGCATTGTTAAATTCACTTTAGATTCATCTTATCATCTTGCATTGTTAAATCCATTTTAGATTCATTTTATCATCTCGCATTGTTCATCCATTTTAGTTTCATTATCTTGCATTGTTAATTCATCTTGCATAGTTCATCCATTTTAAGTTCATCTTGTATTCATCCATTTTTATCATCTCACATTATTTACAACATTTAGATTCATATACCATTTGCATAATTAATTCATTTAGATTCATTTTAGTCTTGCATTGTGAAAACATCATTCATCTGGCATTCCTATACATATTCATAAAACATCAGCATATATGTTACATACATCATAAAAACACATCACATCCTGCATCCAGACACGTCAGTACATCATACATATGTAAGCATCATCCATCCTGCATAAGTCATACATCATATATACATAATAAGGTCATCACATCCTGCAAGCATCAAATTTCAGTAATCATATAGTCGTATGCATCAACACATCATATAGATCATACATCATTAGCATCATAAGAGTCCTCATCAATCATATATATATCAATGTCTGTCAATAAAATACATCATGTGCACCTCGGTGCCAATATACATGTATAATCTCAAAAATGCAAAACTGTATGTCATCTGATCCTCTGATGAATCATATTGGTGGCTATGATGATCCACCTCCCTACCCTAGTGGTGGACGTGGTGGCATCCCCGCTGATCCCTGTGACGTTGAATTCTGCACTGTGCTCTGAGAATGTGACCTCTCTGAGTAGTCTCATCTCTGTCCCTCAAGAACTAGCTGATGATATAGTGCTCTATAATGGGATGCCTCCCTACCTACCCTATTCACATCTCTATGAGCTGTGAATGCCTCGGCCACTACCTGTCCAACCCCACCTACAATAGCTGCCCGCCTAGAAATGTCACACTCAACCCTGTACACCTCCGCCTGTTGTAGTGCTGCATCCCTCTCTGAGGTCAATACTGAAATCTTCTCGGTAGCCTACTCCATCTACAGGGTCAGCATATCCAACTAGCCTGTAAGAGTACCTATCTTAGTACGCAACTCTCCAGCATCCTGCGTCAGGTCCACCATAAAAAACTCTCTCAAGTCCACCTGGCCCTGTAAGGTGTCCAGTGCACCCTTTGCCCTGTCGGCCCGTGCTGTCTCTGCCATCAATAATCCCTATATCTGGGCAATCTCTGTATGCAGACTCACATCAGACACCACCGCCATGTCTATTAAACCTCGCAATCTTGTGCACTCTGTCTGAAGACTCTCTCGCTCTGCGATGATAGTATCATAGGTCTCTTGTGCTACATACCTTGCAGGTGGCCCCTATGGCCCCTATACCTGTGGTGGCACTGGTGATGCCTGTGCCTAATCCTGTACCTATGATGACACTGGTGGTGCCTGTGTCTGATCCTGTACATGTGCTGGTGGGGGCCCTTATGGCCCCTAATCCTATACCTATGCCTTTGTCCGAGGTCTCACTCATCTCTATGACCTCCTCCTCTGACCTGCTACCAAGGTCTTTGGGGCATCCCTGATATCTATCCTGTCATCCACATCTAGATTCCCTGTCGATTTCTCATGAGAAGCCACCTGAGCTGGGTCCGTCAGTCTCACTAGTGTGTGTGCAACCCACCATGCTGCGTACTCTGGGATCATCCCTGCATCTATAATGTCTCGTTGAGCCACAAAATCCATCTGTACCATGTCCCTCCAGGATGCCCTCACTGTGAGAGCATCCGTATACCTCCCCCACGTCCCTACCTCCCTGGTGACATGAAGATGTAAGGCATCCTCTGCCACCACTCCCTACTACAACCCAAACTGTCGCATGACCCTGGATGGTCTGTACCTCTCTATTTGGTGGATGGTCCTCCCCAATAGAAAGCAATTGGTCTACACGTATGATAGGTACAAAAATTCCTCAAATCCATCATCCACTCTTGCCACCCAGTCCATAGCTCCCCATGGATCACACAACCTGTATGGGGTCCAGCAGAAAACCTGTACCTCATCTAAAAGTCGCTACCAATATCTAGTCTAGCCGACATAGGTATATCTCAGGGGATGCCTCTATCTGTAGGCTTAAGGCTCCCTAGGCTGTCGTGACTCCCTGACCCTCATAATTTAGAACACTGCAATGTGCTCCCAAGCCCAAACTAACATCAAAGTCACCCTGGTACCCATGTTGCATGCCTCGCGGTATGTAGCCATGTGTAGATCATGGTATAGTTGTCCTAGGACAACATACCCCCAGCAATAAGAGGTCCCCTCCTCCAACATCTATGCTAGCACCCTTGACCAGCCCATGCCAAAGCCATGTCCCGCCAGATCTGCTAACATACGTCCCCCGATCAATCCCACAATATAAAGAACTATCTACCTCAACCTCTTGTCAACTACTGGCTGCCAGGGCATCTAGGTCTAGTATGTCAGAATCAGCCTCATCGGCCACCTGAAAGAAATCTCCATATAGTGATCACTATCCTCCAACTGATATCGAGGAATTTCCCCTCAGATAGGTATTTGCAAAATCTGCCAGACATCCTCCAAAGTGATGGTTGCCTCTCCAATAGGCAAGTGAAAGGTGGTGGTGTCACTATGCCACTGATCGATCAACACGGTCATCATCCCATTGTGCACCCGTAGCTCAAGCCAATGGGGCACATAGTCCAACCCAAATACAACTAATAAGCCCCAGTCATCCTCCGTCAGTGGTGACTCCAACTCCATGGTAGGAGGCCAATGCTCTCACGATCCCAATGGTGGGAACTGCTCCTGCAAGAATTTTACAAATCCACCATGTTAGTCACCTTTTCTTCTAGTCCTAGTCTAACCCTTCCCAAAGTGGGGCATCTTGTCCCTAGGTCTTATGCCGACCCATCCTGGCCCCCGCCGGGTCTACCCATTTCCCTCCCTCTCAGCATTTTCCCTTTAGGGCCCAGACGTCGATTCAGCCAGAAATGTCGGTTCATACACCAGCGTCTCTGACACCCTTTTCAATAGACCGACATCTTCGAAGATGCGGGTCTAAGTCTGGCGTCTTTAAAGACGTCAGTCTGGCACCATCACCTCTAGAGACACTAATCCAGAGATTGACGTCTGTGAAGACGTCGATCCAGGGATCAACGTCCTCGCAGATGTGGGTTTTAGAACCGGCATTTACAGTCTAAAATTTGATTTTCCCCTCATTAATGCCCCATCTACCCCCCCAAAGCATTAAATAACTTAACTAACAATAAATGTGAGGTCTTAGATAGCTCACTCACCAGTAATGGTCGCTCGGCAGGCCTCCCATGTGTGTGCATGTGCTCTCCCAACTGCCCCTTCATCCTCTCGTCAGCCATCTTTTGACTCCAAAGCTCAAATTTCATTATTCACTATTCACAAATGACCTTCTTTAACCACCCCAGCCCCTCTTATAGCCCCCGTTTCCCCCCAAAAAAATTTCTCACCCCCATTTTCCTCCCCCCGTGTATATTTTTGTATATATCATACTGTTATACAGCTTCAATACGCATAAAATCTCAAAAACATTTAAAAATCGTGAAAAATCCAAAAAAAATCTAAAAATTCTAAAAATTTCAAAAACATCAAATATTCTCAAAAATATGCAATAAACACTTTGTTCTTTCTGATTCATTTCAGGTCTTCATTTTCTGCACATGTTCTAACTCATGCGACTGCGACACTATTTTCACCAAATTAATTTTGCGACCGACTATCCTTGCTCCTCATCCTGTTCACAGCTTTTGCCAGCGAATATCTTTTAATCAAATCAAATCGAATCTCTACTCGTCAAGATGCATCCTTCCGGCGTCGGCTTACCAAATCCTTCATCACATCAATCCTGTTCATGGCAAGAACTTTGGACCAAATGACTGTTTGGTCATGAGGCCTTCTTTATTTATTTTATCTTTTTGTGTCAGTTTAAACCTACTCACCACTACCTCGATCTACTATATCTTGGTGCGTTGTGACTGGTGGCTACTGATACATGCATCTTTTGCAGTGTGCTTTTGTTTGAGCTTCTAGTCAACACAAAGAAATCCTATCATCTATGTTTTCTAACACTTGATGCATACCTCCTATTGCAATATCAAAATTGGATGTGCTCTCCATATTTTTCACACAAATGGATCCCAAGTGCTCATTTAGCTGCATTTACGTTCATTTGCATTTTCATTCTTAGCTGCACTCTTAATTGCATTTCAGAAGGCTTCTATTTATTCCCTCCTTCCTTCTTCTCTCCCGTTGCATCCTTTTTTGAGAAAATCCCACAACATTGTCTTCGTTGTGTTCTTTTCTTGAGGGGGCACAACCCCGTACCGTCGTTGCTTCAGCACGACTCCTAGAAACCCTCTTCCTCTGGGGAAACTCATTTTCTTGTCTTTGACGAAACGTCACTTGTGATGCCATGTCAAAGAGGGGCAAAATGTAGACGTCCAAAAATATTAATATTATTTTCCCTCTTATTCCTCTAACTATTTAATTCAATCAATTAAATAGTTTCATTTATCAATAGTTTAAATACTATTCTAATGTATTTTATTTAAATACATTTGCCTCCACAAAATCCCCTTTTAATAAATTTATATTTATTAAATCCTCCATATTCCTAATTCTTCTAAAGCATGATTTATTAAAATTCAATTTGTATTATAATCTAAACCCTAGCTAGGAACCTATTAATCCTACCCTAAAGCCTACCCTATTCCTACCCTACTCCCATCACCTCATTTCCTAAGTATACTTCCCCACCTAACTGCCCTTTAACCATGCTTAATGGGTGATTCTTAACCTTTTTAAGGCTAATGGAATGCTCACCCACATGGGGAAATTCTTCCTAGAATGGGCACCCATTCCTCTTTAATTCCTTCTTACAACTTTGTCTCCCCTTTTGAAATATTGAGCTACTCAATATTAATGCCAATTTTGACTCAAAATTGGCCATCTTTTCAAGTCTATGTGTCTCCT
>MU213398.1:24990-68094 GCA_018584345.1 Thuja plicata
AGGACCTACTTGATATTTGTGGATTAAATTGACTATGTACTTTGTTGATCTATATTTAAACATATGATGGACTATAATTTTTTGATAGTTCAATGGTTTTAATATATAAAATTTTATGTATGCTTTTGTATATGTGCGTGTATATGTATGTATGCTTTGATTGTTCAATATTTTTTTAAAGATTTCTTAAATTAGTTAAAGATCCCCTTAAGACATTAGTTTGAACACTAAAACATGATGAAATTAGTTCTAGAATGAGTTAGAATAGTTATTGTCCATTAGTTACTGTTAGAAACACTGAGAGGGGGAGGGGGGTGAATCAGTGTTTGTCTATTTATTACATTTTAGCAACTTTAAACATAAACCAAATATATATCAATTGAATCTTAATACAAGAACACATAAAAAATTATATGATTACAGGGAAACCTTGATCAGAGGAAAACCCTAGTGGGAATTAGTACCCACAAATATTGCACTAGTATAATGAACCTGTTAAAGTTCCTTTGCCCTGTTAGGAGCAGTCTTTACAATGCAAGTACAATGACCTAGTTAAGGGTCTGACCCTGTTAGGATTATTTTACAAATAACCCTATTAGGGGTGAGGACTCACTATCCAATAAGCTCACTTCTCAATAGGATGAAGGCTACAACCTCCTTGATAATAGATATACACTATATCCAAAAGTGAACTACTATATGTGACACACTTGTCTGATCAGTTTCAGTTATGTGCTGATGCTCTTATACTCTTCAAGAGCTTTATCTCATTCTAACATCTTATACTATTATTTTATATCTCTCTTCTGCATATTTCTTTGACACCCTCTAATACAACTTTGCATGTCATATATATATGTTCATGCCTGAATAGACGCGACTATAAACAAGACCTTAGTCGGCCCAAAAAAAAAATTCACAATGCTCCCAAAAAAATTGGCTTAAGCGTGTTTACAATAATGTTTAATACATGATTACAAAATTATTATAATAGGTGCTTAACCTTTACAAAACAAAATATTAAACGCTAATCAAAAAATTGAAGTCGACTTCATACTCTTTTTTTTGAACTGCTAGTGTACTTGATCTTTCTGTAACTTGTTTGTACTGACATTCTATACCATGCATGTATAGTGTAATCATAAAAACATATCATAGAGATTATGTGTGAATGCGCATGTCTTGATTCATTCTATCGCATGTGTATTGGTGCTCTGATCGACTACATATCTCTATTCTGCTCTGTCTTCTATACTTAGCCACTTTGTCTTACAAGTTTACTTGAAAAAAATTTATATGACTTTGTTGCCATAATGAAAACAAGAAATAAGTCACATTCTCCTTGAGAGTCAACTTACCAACAATCTCCCCCTTTTTCATTAATGGTAACAAAGGAATGTGGCCAAGTTACTCAAACTTTGACTAACACCAAAAAATTGTATGTCATCCTCTTTTATTCATACTTCTTAACATATATATAACATATACACATACTCCTTATATACATTACTCCCACTTTGAAATTAATGAAAAAGGTGTCAAAATTTTGAGTCCTTGAGTACTTACTCCGAATATACATCTGGATAAGCTATCTACAGATTCTTGATCTCTTGCTGCCAGAATTCCTTCAGTGCATCAACTATTTGTAGATGGGTGCATAGGGAATATGTAAGCTTTTTCCATCTTTGTCAGATCCATTCTAGGTCCTTGATCATAGGTAACAATGGTTGCATCTATATGTTTGATGTTCTCGTTCAAAACTACTAAGGAGGGTGCAAGTGCATTTCTCAGTTGAGTCTGCCTAATCCTTATCTTGCTGATCTCCATTTTAGATTTTTCAATCTTGTCTATCTACCCTTGATAGATATTGTTGTAGATGTTTATGTCTTGGGATGATGTTTCAACTGATTGTCTTATGTTATCAACCAAGATATCTGCCTCTTCTATCTTTTTCATATGCTCAGAGGTGAGTTTGCCTCTGTCCATGCAATTTGCTATTACCTTTCTGCCTTTTGATGCCAACTCTTTCAATATTGTCTGACCAATCTTTAATGAATTTAAATCTAAAGAAAAATTATTTACCAATTCATTCAATCTTTCCTTTTTATACTCTTCCTCTGCAGTTTTAGTAGCTGAGTCTACTAAACTTGTAAAGTGTGCCCTGAATCTTGTTAAGATGCTATCTACATCATCAACTGACTGAATTTTAGCCACTTTCTTGTCTGCAGGCACTAGGTCATTTAGAATGTTCACTGACTCCAAAAAGAGAGGGTTTCTCATAACTTGTTTCTCTTTGGCTTTTTCCATGGCTAGGACACTAATCTTGATCAAGTCTTCTTCTCCCCATGCATCTAGACTTGCTGAGTTAGGAGTTTAACTTGACAACAATGAAGTTGATGGTTGAATGGATGGGGTGAATATAGTATTCTGACTAGTATCCATACATTCACTTTTTACTAGGATCTCCGTAACTGGTGTTTTATTAGTTTTATTATCTTCCTCTTTATTCAAATCTATTGAATCTTTAGAGGGAACTTCATCTTGCTATAAAGATGTGTCATCAGTGCATACCTCCTTTGTCTCTTCAGTGCTTACAAATTCTTTTTCAACTTTGTCCATATCATTGTCAGAAGTGGTCATGGATATCTTGATATCATTAATCACAATAGTTTCTCCTGAATCTTTGACTGTATCAGAAGCTATTGAAACTGAGGGTGCTGAAACATGTGGACCTGTCTTAGGTGCATTTTGAATCACTGGTTCTATAACCTGTTTGGGAGGAACTGGAGTTACCTTTGCTATAGGCGCCATTGATGGATACATATGTATATCCATAAATACTCGCTCAAATGATTTTTGAGTCTCTTCACCGACCAGTTCATATTCTTTGTTCATGATATGGAGAACTCTTATTTTGGTTCTAAGATGAGGCTTTACTAAATCCAATAGAATGGTTTTTCTCATCATGTGAGAAAATTGGAAGAAGACTATCTAATGTTTCTTCTCTTATCCTCATATCCTCTTCAATTTCTTTCCTTTTCAATACATCAAGTATGTTCCATACCTTGCCTGGTATGACTATTTTAAGTTCCAATACTGTCCTCTTGAACTTAATCATGTGAGAGATGATCATAGAGTGAATTTATGATTTGTCTATCTCTTGGTAATTGTCATACACATTCTTGATAGATTCTAGTCTTCCTTCATTAACAATTCTATTCTTTAGGACTGTTAGACTAGGTCTAAATCCTACCTCAAGAGGGGCTTGAGTGTTCTTTACCTTTCTCCTTGTGGTCCTTGAGGATGGATGACTTGTAGGAACTTGCTTCTTCCTTTTGGTTAACTTACTGGGTACAGAAGGTGGAGAGGATTCTAGATCAATGGTGGTTGATGGCGTAGATGTACCTTCATCAGATTTCTTCTTCTTCTTCTTCTTCTTCTTAGGCATATCATCAGACTTTTCCATTTTCACTTCTATAGGATTTTTCTCAAGTTCTTTAGCAATCTTAGCTTCCCTAGCTCTGTCTAGTTCTTCTTGTGTAACCCCATGAACTTTTAGGATATTTGAAGTAATGCTTGATGCCTTCCTTTTGTTTTCAACATTGTATAAGACAGAATCGACTTGATTTGTCTTTTATATGTATGTTTCCCATCTTGGTTCATTTGGATCTTTGGACGTAGACAAAAGAACTTGTGCATATCCTTCCAACACATGTTCTTCAACTTCATAGCCAAGTGGATGAATCCATTTGGTTCTAGGCTCAACAACCTCCATGCAAGTACAGTCAATTTCTACCATGAAGAATATAGTGTCTTTGTACTTATCAACTATCTTTTCTAGTATTCTGAACCTTTTCTGCATCTTGATCCTGAATGTTTTGATCTCCATGTCCATTGAATCCTTCATGCTACTCTCTGATGTAGCCTGAGTGATATCTGAGACATAGTAGGTTTACTCTTGTCTAGGTAAAGATTGGCAACTTTACCAACAATGTGGAAGTAGAGATAGATGATCAAAGAGCCAAATCTGAATATTTTTCTCTTATCATGCTTGATAGCTCTAATGCTATCAATCAGCTATGCGCACAATATCTCACATAGGTTATATTGAGTATTATCCTTTACCATCTTAATTGCTGCCAGTATAGTAGCAGTAGATACACTATTCAGTCTGCTTGTGTGCTGGAACTTGTAACCTAGAATCATAGTAACCAATTTGATGTCATCAGCCTCAATGGGATCAACTTTCATGCCACGCCTATCACTTCTGGATAAGAAAACTTGTTCAATCTAATTTTTAACATCCTTACTAGTGGGAATAACTAGTCTAGTCTTAGGAAGTCCAGTCATTTCATGAATTAGGATTGAGGTTATGCGGGCAAGAATTTCACCAATCCAATAAAGGTCATCATGTATCCTGCTCAGTAGGATTTTAACCCATTCTGGCTAATATAAATCGTGCGCGTTAGAATACTCAAAAATAGGGTTGTCAGTGAGATGCGCGTATTCATCTTTGAATGAATAATCAGGTTTCATCATTGAATCCATAAGAGTTTCTATGTTGTTGTCCCCAATGGTTTTCTTCTTACAGTAGATGTAGGTGTGAATGTCTTCCATGTGTATGACTGCAAGCGGAGTCTTAGAGA
Organism: Thuja plicata; assembly: GCA_018584345.1. Taxonomy (NCBI): domain Eukaryota; kingdom Viridiplantae; phylum Streptophyta; class Pinopsida; order Cupressales; family Cupressaceae; genus Thuja; species Thuja plicata. The sequence continues at coordinate 29,637 of MU213398.1, forward strand.
ATGCTCCTTCAACATCATCTAATATAGACTTGAATGGATGCTTCTTAAAGACAAATCTCTTCCTTTCAACAATGTCAAATACAATAGGGGTTTCCATACTTGCAACTTGATTAAGTAGGGTTTCACAGTGATTCTGAAATGACGTGACTGCTAGGGTTCCATTTTAGTCTTTAATCCGTTCACAAACCAACTAATTCCTTAACCTGTAGTGTTTTGATGCTCAATGCTCAAGTGCTCTCTAAATGCTCAATCTCAAATGAAAAGTGAGGTTTAAAGATCTTTTACCAATTTATATAAAAGATTATTGCATTTAATGCTCGTTGTCGTAAAGAGGTTTACAAAGAGAATTTCAAAATTTATTCTGAACGAAGTAAAGGCAATACGTGCATGCATACAACCTTATTTCATGATTACATACATGAATCCATAGGCCCATACTCGGAGGTGAGTATACCATCCATGCAGGGGTTTAGAGCTAGAATAGCTCCCCCTAAGACCATGAGGGTCAACTATCCAGAAGTAGAAGGTGTGCCCATTGAGGATGCATCTACTACCATGTTCTCTTCATTATCCTTCTTTACTTCTCCTGATTCTTCAAATAGTGACTTTTTAGGATTCTCTTGTCTTTGTGCTCTTGACCTAAAAAACCTTGAGATGTGTCCAAATTTTCCACATGAATGACAAATGATAGGAGGTCTGATGTTGTTATTCATCATGTTGCACTGCTTGGTTGTGTGTCCATTGTAATTACATATCTAACATGTAATGTTTTGAAGGTTTCTTTGAGGTTGATTTCTTTGATTGTATTAAGTCATATTTCTTTGGTTTTGTTGTGACTGATTTCTATGATTTGTTCTGCAATGTATAGCCCAGTGACCAAACTTATTACAGGAGTAACAATAACCATTAAAAGGTCTTACTTCTTTACAATCTCTTTCCAAGTGTCCATGCTTGTTACAAGTATAACAAGTTTTGTTAATTTGCTTGAGTTCATCTTTAGGTGGTTTAGTTTTAGCCTCTGCAATATTCTCAGTTTTCTTTGCTTCAGTGGATGTCTCTTTTGATTTCTTTCTTTCTTGTATTGAATTGATTTCAATTTAAGCTACATTGTATCCCATACCAGTGGTATCACCTTTTAACTTTTGTGCATACAGTTGTGATTGAATTAGATCAGAATTTTTGTGTAGTTAATCAATCTTGTCTTTTGCTTCTGTTAGTTTAGATTCTATCTTTTTCTTGATGTTTTCTAATTCCAATATTTTTAAGTTCGCTAGCATAAGTTCATCATCTAATTGTTTCCTCTCTTTGGTCTTTTCTTCAATGGTTTTTAGGCTATCTGTAAGTTGTTCATTCAGATCTTAAATTTTATCTTTCAAAGACATGTTTTCTTCATTCAGCTTCTTGACTATTTTTCCCAAATCATTGGTAGAGCAACCTTTTAGATCTTTCCTTAATTTCTTGATAAACATTTGAGAGCCATTAACTTTTAGTTTAAGTTCCTCATTTTCTTTTTCAGATCTGTCAAGATCTTCAAGGGCTTCTACAAGATTCTTTATCAAATGTTTCACTTCTGCTGAATCCATGATCTCCTCAAGTGGTTAAACTTCCTTTCAGAGGACCAGAGCTCTGATAGCAATTATTAGAAACACTAAGAGGGGGGGTGAATTAGTGTTTGTCTATTTATTAGTTTTCAACAACTTTAAACATAAACCGAATATATATCAATTGAAGCTTAATACAAGAACACATAACACATGATATGATTACAGGGAAACCTTGATTAGGGGAAAACCCTAGAGGGAATTAGTACCCACAAATATTACACTAGTATAATGAACCTGTTAAAGTTCCTTTGCCCTATTAGGAGCAGTCTTTACAATGCAAGTACAATGACCTGGTTAAGGGTCTGACCCTGTTAGGAGTCTTTTACAAATAACCCTGTTAAGGGTGAGGACTCACTATCCAAGAAGCTCACTGCTCAATAGGATGAAGGCTATAACCTCCTTGATAATAGATATACACTATATCCAAAAGTGAACTGTTGTATGTGACACACTTGTCTGGTCAGTTTCGGTTATGCGTTGATGCTCTTATACTCTTCAAGAGCTTTATCTCATTCTGACATCTTATACTGTTCTTTTATATCTCTTTTCTGCATATTTCTTTGACACCCTCTAATACAATTATGCATGTCATATATATATATATATATATGTTCATGCCTGAATAGATGCGACTATAAACAAGACCTTAGTCGGCCCAAAAACAAAATTCACAACGATTCCAAACAAATTGGCTTAAGCGTGTTTACAATAATGTTTAATACATGATTACAAACTTATTACAATAGGAACTTAGCCTTTACAAAATAAAAGATTACATGCTAATCAAAAAATTGAAGTTGGCTTCATACTCTGTTTTCTAATATGCTAGTGTACTTGATCTTTCTGTAACTTGTACGTACTGACATTCCATACCATGCATGTATAGTGTAAGCATAAAAACATATCATAGAGCTTATGTGTGAACATGCATGTCTTGATTTGTTTTGTCACACATGCATTGGTGCTCTGATCGACTGCATATCTCTATTCTGCTCTGTCTTCTATACTTAGCCATTTTGTCTTACAAGTTTACTTGACAAAACTTCATATGACTTTGTTGCCATAATGAAAACAAAAAATAAGTCACATTCTCCCTGAGAGTCAACTTGCCAATAGTTACATGTATTAAATTGTTATTTTTTATGATATTAATTCTAGATCCCCTTAAGACATTTGTTAGATTACTAAATACATTTTTTAGATTACTTAAATGTATGCGTTGATTGTTCAATGTTTTTTTATAGATGTTTAAAATTAGTTAAAGATCCCCTTAAGACATTAGTTTGAACACTAAAACATGATGAAGTTAGTTCTAGAATGAGCTAGAATAGTTATTGTCCATTAGTTACATGTATTAACTTGTTATTTTTTATGATATTAATTCTAGATCCCCTTAAGACATTTGTTATATTAGTAATGACATTTTTTAGATTACTTAAATGTATGCTTTGATTGTTCAATGTTTTTTATGGATTTTTTAAATTAGTTAAAGATCCCTTTAATGCATTAGTTTGAACACTAAAACATGATGAAATTAGTTCTAGAATGAGTTAGAATAGTTATTTTCCATTAGTTACATGTATTAACTTGTTATTTTTTATGATATTAATTCTAGATCAAATCATCTAATCAAATAATAACATCTCATCAAAATAAACCATATAATCAAATCATAACATCTAATCAAATGAAACCATCTAATCCAATGAACTCATCTAATCAAATGAAACCATCTAATCCAATTTGAACTCATCTAATCAAATCATAACATCTAATCAAATCATAAAATATAATCAAACCATAGAATCTAATCAAATGAAACCATCTAATCAAATCAGCTAATCAGCTAATAAATATATGCCTCGAATCATAAACTAAAAACATCAAATCCAATGAAATCATCTAATCAAATCATAACATCTAATCAGATGAAACCCTCTAATCAAATCAGCTAATTAGCTAATAAATATATGTCTCGAATCATAAAATGAAAATATCAAACATATAATAATGACATATATAATGACTCTCAAATCAAAGATCTGTACAACATGTCCTAAACTAGGGAGTCATCCAGGCACATGTGAATAGAGAGACCCTCTGACGGACTTCCACGACCATCCTCTAGCTGTGAAGTAGCAACTGATCCCTATGAATATAAATGCAAATGTATATTAATGTAAAATACTTGAAACATTATAAATGCATGTTTAAAATTACATATATTTAAAACTTACCTGACCACTAGTAGGTGTCACATCTGCTAAATCTTTCCTATGAAGATGCTCTGAGCCAGCACTAGAGGTAATGTGCTTTGTCTAAGTGTCATGAGCATCCTCTGGCTGTGAAGCAACAACTAACTCCTACAAATTTAGTACAACAGTTTGTAACATATATACATGTGCATAGTAATATATTATGTAAAGTACAAGTATACACATGCATGCTTAAACCTACATGTATATTTAAAACTTACCTGACCACTAGTAGGTTTCATATGAAGATGCCCTGAGCCCACACTAGAGGTATTGTGCTCTACTAACTGTGTTTGCAAAATATTATACATTGAAAAAACATCAATACACACATCTACAATTAATTGTTCACTAAAACTCTTGGAAAGGAGAAAAGAAAACTTTATATACATGGGTCTCAGGACCAAGAGGATCATTAGTGCGTTGCACCATCATATCATCAACCAAAGCAACATCACCCACACCACCTCCAGTCCTGAACGTCTCTACTAATGAAGAGTGTAGGGGGGGTGTGTGTAGCTGGGAGGGGAGTCCTATAGAGCCTGAACCACCAGGAGGAAATAACAACTGCATAAATGATCCAACATCACTGTCAAAGTCCACCTGATTCAACCTGTGTAACTGCTCATCAAATGTCTCTAGGCCCTCAGCTATGATGCATACATCTCCAACCCGTATACCTGGCTCTGCAACTATAGACTGATATGTGGGTGCAGAGTGTTGTGAACTATGATGTGCCTGACTAGATGGTGCAGAGCACTCTATAGAGTGTTGTGCCTAACTAGATGGTGTAGAGTGCTTTGCAAAGTGTTGTACCTGACTAGATGGTGCAGAGCACTCTATAGAGTGTTGTGCTTGACTAGATGGTGTGTCTTGTGTTGGTGGAATGACAAGACCCTGTGCAAGTATGATGAAATCTCTAACTGAATGTGATGGGATACTCTGCATGCAATATAAGAATACGAATGTAGGAGATCCTCCAAAAAGTAAAGCGCCACATCCAAATGACTATGATGGCTAGAAAGTGCTCGTATCTTGCCAGGTGGAGGAAGACCAAAAGATCTATATGCCTCATCACTGACCCCTGCAGCAGTAGTAGATGAAGCCTTTGAAGATGATTTTCCTCGACTCGGTCTAGTCAAAATATATCTGCCCACTGTATCTGAAGTGATGGAGGTGGTTGTAGATGCAATCTCCCCTATCCTGTCCACTACTCTCCTCTGGGAAGCAATGACCAGTCTATCTACAGTAGAAACCATTGTCGGTGCCACTACTAGAGTCATGTGCCCAACTAGCTCTCTACGAGTACATACAACTTGATCATCCCTATGATACTAATCACAGTCAACAATTCTACTGCATCCCTGATCGTAATATCCAGAAAGATCTAAATAGTTGACCCTGAGTCCCAAACGGAACTCAACATATAACTGTTGTGTAGAATATAATAGAATTTGGTCATTGCTAGGATAATGACCATGTGCTGCAAGAAAATGAAGGTATATCATGCATGCGATCTGAGGAATCTCACACAGTGTAACCTGATATGCCCTCACCATGGCCTTCCCATCACAAAATGGGAAGACCTCTCATTTGATGATTTCCTTGGGGACACGGATCTGGACCATCTCCAAGGAAACATCACCTGATACCTCTGCTCTCAACTCTCAAAAAATAGTATCTACAACCTGTGGTGTGAAAGAAGAGTGGGATCTCAACCTAGCAGTCATATCCTCCAAAATCTTCAATATAGTGACACAAATATCTCTATAGATGCCATTTGGCTCAGATGTATGGATGTTGTGTCTAAGTCTATCCATCTCTATCTGAGCTGTCTGAAAGATGCTCACCAGATCAGGAGTGTGAGGTGCATCCTGAGCTGGTACATCATGTGTAGGTGCATCTTGAGTGACCATCTAGATGTAACATACATGAAAGCTAAGTGTTAATAATTAAGTACTTGATTACATGTTATAATTACGTGTAAAATGGAAACAAATATAGATGAATATGTAAGTTCAGACTTATTAGGTCTTAAGGGGTCTTATTAGGTCTTAAGGGGTCCTATTAGGTCTTAAGTGGTCTTATTCTAGGTCTTAAAGATCCTAAGAGTTCTTAAAGAGGTTTATGTCACAATAGGGGTCCTATTAGCTCTTAAGGGTCCTTGCATGTACTAAGGGGTATTAATAGGTCCTATTAGGTCAAGTAACTAATTTTATTAGGTCTTAAGGGGTCCTATTAGGTCTTGTTGGTACTCTCAAATTTGGCACAAATTTGAGTGACCATGTTAAAGTTTTCAATAAGGCAAAATGATTACCCTAAAAAAATTTTGTGAGAAGGCATAGTTGGAGTGCTTGTAAAAGATACCCTGGTGATTTTCATGATGTACCACTTGCGAAGAAGGATCAGTGCCTTTCATTTGGCATATGCAGTGGGTTCCAATTCCTGAATTTCAGTTCTGACATGTTTAGGGAGTAGTCATTTTGAGGTGGTTACATAAATCTACATTCTTTGCTAAGTGTCATTTTGTTGTCCAAGGCCTAGTTTGCTTCAAAATATTTTGCACCCTGTTGAGTTTCATAAGTCACTACTTTGGGAATGTGTTACATGTATATTAGAGAGTCTATGTTTCAGAACCCAAGTCATTTCAAGCCAGTTTGATAAGTTTTCAGATTCCCTAAAATTTGGTTCTCCAGAACTGTCCAGTTTCTCTGATTACCCAGATTGTTGAATAGCCTACTTTGAGGTTCTGCAAGTTGTGTCTAGTTGAATGCATTGTATAATTGAATGTTCCCCCATGTTGCAAACATAATAGAGTACTCACCTGAAGAGTCTCAGTTTCTTGTCAATCTAGTTAACCACTTTTCTAGAGCCTTTCCATTTCCAATTTATTGAAGTTTTATTGAATGTGCAGAATTCAGAATTAAGTGACCTACCTTGTGCTTTCCCTATTTTCACCCAGTTCAAGGTCAGGCATAATTGAAAGTTTTTCTGCATTATAAACCTAGAAATGAACTTCTTTAAAGATTTTCAGACTTTGATCAATCCAGTTGATCACTTTTCTATGATGATTCCAAATCAGATTTCTGCATTTTTCACCAAATTTGAGTTGACAAAGTTGTAAAATGCTGACTTTGTGGATTTGTACCTTTTGATCAATGCATTTTATGAATGAGCTAATTGAGGTTTTGCATTCTACATATGACATTGAATTCATGTCCAGAGGTTCAAATATTGAAAGTTCATCTTGATGAGTTTATGAAATCAAAATCAAAGGTGTTTTGTGTAGATTGACAGTGCAAAACAGGGTCAAGTTTACAGAATGGTCATTTTCAGGGAGTGGTAACTTTTTATCTAAAATTTGTTTTCAATAACTGATCAGGGAATCATTCTTATTGCAAGTAAATGTATTATTTGACCTGATAGTGAAACTTCAGAGCTTGGTTTAGTTATTTTGCAGTGGCCTATCCAGATGAAGTTTATGTTGTTTAAGCACATTTGGCATTTGCACTATTCTCTGAACTGCTAAGTTGGACTTTTGCATCTTGTACCTGAGGAAGAATATGATGAATCCCTTTTGCAAGTGTATTAAATGATGATAAATGAGTTATTCTTCCAAATGACAGAGCTTTAAGGGATGATCTTATAACTTTCTAAGTTGCACCTTTGGCGGGGTTTGCACAAGACTGAATTCTGCTAGTTGCAGAATATAACGAAATGGCGCACTTTTCTTTTTATTATCTTTTGACCCTAATTTATTCATGAAAATCCCTTTAGTGGTCTGTATTCACATGCTAGAGAAGAGTATGTCCTCCAGTCTTTATACTTACAAGGGGTTATTTAGTAAGTTTTTAAAAGCTCATTCTGGAGACTAGTTACAGTTATGTGGTCAAGTTGCAAAAATGTCAGAAGTGATCGTAAAGGCCACAATTTGTAGTCAAATTTGCATAGTGGTCTGTATTCAAAGTGTGGATTTAGGTTTAAAGTACATGAGGATCAGAAGAATGCATAAGAGAAAATAGGTGACTGGAATGTGCAAGTTAAATTTGTTAAAAGTTTTTCAACATATATATAGTCAATTGTACTTGGCAAAGTTGGTTTTTAAAGATTCAGAAAGAGCGCAAGGATATGAAACCAAACATGTTTTGAAAACATCATATTTGTGAGATTTTCATGTGCAAATCCATGGTGCTCGGGTGTAGATGCAAATTGTAGAAGAGGCAATAGGTTGGGAAATTTTGTTTTGAAATAGAACAATATGAGTTTCAATATGTTTCCCCATTAGGAAGGTGACCTCCAGACTCTTATATGAGTTATGAGAAAAGGAAAAATGGAGAAATCTCGAGACTTTCATACAAAATAATTCGGTAGGTGAAAACCCCAAATGAACCAGTGGAAAAGTTGCTCACTAGCTTGTGGAGGAGAATACATTGTGTTTATTGAAAGTGGAGCCTATGTTTTGATAAACTTAATTAATTAAAAACATCTCCCAAAGGAGGTCAGCATAGCTAGTGAATTGGTAAGAACATTGGAGTGTTGTGTAGCATAAGGGAAAATGAAAATAAAATTTCAAAGGTTCATGCATAATTTTAAACAATAAGATAGGCTTGCGCAATGTTCCATAATACATGGCAAGTAAATGTATGTGAACAACGTGCGCTAGTTGAAAGATAAACTTACACAGAACATGGAGGGAGGCATGCAAAATCATGAAACCAATTTAATTTGTCATGTTTTTAACCATTGAGTGGCTACACAATATGTAGAGGAATTTTCCTTGAAATTTGCATAGGGAACATCAAGATGAATGCTATGCGGCATTAGGGAGGACATTAAAAGTTTTAAAACATTATACAGACCATGTCACCTTGCACAACACATTAGGGAGGGTTTTTTTATTTTTTATTTTTTAAAAGTTGTAAATCAAATCTAAATGCACAGTGCAGGAGGCATGAAGTAACGCCCAGACTGCTGGAGAAATGTCAATAATGTTTAAGCTTTTTAAAATTGCAAAAAATAAAACTTTCATTGCAGTTTGCTACGTGAGGATTAGAGGAAGGATGCCAACATTGCCAATGTGTTTAAGGCTTCCAAAATGCAATCATTGACTACGCAATAAGTGGGAGTCTGCACAAAGTGACTTTGCCAAGTATTTAAAAAACATCGCGCAGGAGGCATAGAGGGGTTTTAAAACATAGTGAATGCCTGTGGAGTTATTAACTTGCATAGTGTATTAGATATAAACATTGAGGTAATCCCACACAACAGTATTAAAAAGAGGAGTGAAGAGCTGCATACACATCAAATGTTATGTGTCCTTCACAGATAATGAATGATTAATAGTTCTATTTTGAATGTTTCAAATTGCAAAATGGATTCAACACCCAATTGGAGACTCGCATGCAACACTTGAGGTGGAATTTTAAATGTTTTGAAAACATCAATCAAACAATGCAAGATGAGAGCCTGTGTAAACATAGAAGGGAAGCTCACGCTAAATGAGTAATTCATCATTACCAGAGGCTGCACTGGAAGTTGTTTTGGCATTTAAAATAGTAAATGAACATCAAATACATACTATGCCTAGTAGGGAGGGGTCTGCGCAATAAGGAGAATACCATACATCTAAAAGGAAGATCCCCCATGCCATGTAGCTGCTAGCACCTGAAAATGACAAACTCCATGACTGGTAATGGAGATATTTAAAAACATTCATAACATATGTTTTTTTCTAGAGACCCTGCACAGTGAGAGGAATGAGTGAGTGGAAGATATTTGAAATTACAAGCAAAAGTTTTAGCAAGGTATGTAAAGCAAAAGGAGGTAATTGCATAGGAAGTTCATGCCAAAAACCATGATGGAGGAGAAGTTTTTTGGAAATTTTAAGTTAAAATTTGCAAATGTGAAACCATGGAAGGTGGCACCCAGACCTCTGGAAGACATTGATGGTCTTCAATAACAGGGAAATGACGCCATTAATGAGCAGTTCTACTGAAAGTCTTAGAAATCTTGAAAATATGAAAATGGGATATATCCCACATTGCCTGTGTGTGGTCAGATTTTAGTATTTATATACTAAAAGGCATTGTATATGAATAAGTAAAGAGCCAAGAGGCTCTTGGTGGGCCCTTTGGTGCTAGAGGGTATAATGCATGGTGGGCCCCTTATTTTGAACTAAAATTCAAAAATGCTTTAAAACCATATGGGAATTTAGTCCCACATTCTTCCTGCAAGAGAATTTTGAAATGCATATAAGGAAAAAAAGAACATATCAAATGTGAAGTTGAAGAGGAGGCTATCCACATGCGCGCCTAGGCTAGTGCCTCGATTTCTATGCCCAAAATTGTCAAAGACCAAATTTTGCAGAAAAATGATGATGTGGCGGCTAGTTGCGAAGTCGCTTGAAGATGATCGCCAGAGGAGAAAACCACCGCAACCAGGAGACAAACCGTCGAGTTGACCGCTAGTGGCTAGTCGCGAGGTCGCTGGATGCTAGCGGTTAATGTGAAAAGTTTTGGAGACTTGGAGACTGAGTGTGGTCAGGAGGTCGCATGATGCTTGAAGATAACCACCATATATTCAAAGACAAGGAGACTAACCGAGTCACGATGTTGCAAGACATTAAATGCTAAGTCAGATTCATTACGAGACTTGGAGACTAAAGCTAGTCTCCAAGTCTCCAAATCAAACCATGGTTAGTGCAGATTTCAGGAGAGTTGGAGACATGAAGGAAAAGGTGACTGCGGTTAAAAGGTGAGTTAAAGATCAATTAGGAGTAGTCAATCAGAATGTGACATGTGTCAAAATCTGATGCTTTCCGGGCATAAATCTGCATAAATAGAAATTTCAAAGAGGAAATGCACAGGATTCAAAGGATTAAAATGATTTAAAAATAGTATTATCTATGCAAATTATCAAATGGGAAAGTAATATTAAATTTGCATAAAATAAAATTTGAAATGCAGAAATTATAAATGTGTTGTGCAAGATTAGGGTATTGAGTTTCTACATAGTCTGTGCAATATATTTTTCAAAGTTTTCAAGATATACATTCCCAGAGAGATATTTGTGAACAGAGAATGAATTCAGATTTGCACACAAATCAAATCAAATTTGGAGAAGATTTTTTAGAGGTTAAAGCAGACTTGGAACAGATAGAAGAAATCAGATTTTCCAGAGAAAGATCAGATAAGAAGGATATTTTCAGAGGATAAGATCAGATTTACACAAAAGGATAAGACAAAATGAAATCATTTTTATTGAAAATGCTAGGAAAGAAGTTTTCATGGAGGACCTTGAGCAGAGTAAAAATCAGATTTTGGGCAAACAAATATAATCAGACCTGAAGGGTTTTCTAAATGGTAGAATGAAATCATATTTTATTAAAAGAGACAGTTGCAGAATAGAATCAGATTTTAATTGAAGAGGAAACCACCGATAGAAATCAAATTTGAAGAGAGACAGGTGTAACTTGCTTAGAGATCTTAGGGTTTTTCTTTTCTTCTATATTTTTTCCTCTTCTCTCTGTTTTGAGTGTTCCTGTTCCCTGTTTCTGATTCCTGTTCTTGGGAAGGTTCCTATTGGTTTGATGATCTTTTCATTGCAATTTATATTTCTTTTTCTCTATATATTTCTGAAAGCTTAAGGACTGGATGTCTTGAAGTAGAATTCATTAATGAAATACAGTGCATTTTCTCCTCTTCTATGTTTTCTTGTCTCTTTAGATTATGTTTGTGCTCTAGTATAGTTCATTTGTAAGGCATCTAAAATATACCTACTACAAGGTAGTGTGTCTAATTGTTTGTGAGTCTCTATCAAGGAGAGAGCTAAGTTTCACAAGTGATTTCAGAGAGCAAAGCATTTTGTAAGGATTTGATACAGTGGTATGGATATGAGAGGATGGTTTGTAAGGAACTCCATCTCATTTACATGTAGTTTGTAAGGCACTCTACAGTATCTTCATTAGTTTGTTGATGCTGATACATATTTTCATTGACTCTTTTCCCAAGGGATAGGCACTGGTCTAGAATTTGGTTTGCAGTTGGTTCTTCATTCAATATCATATCAAAATCAATCAATCAATTTCATTTAGTTTTTAGAACAAATGAGCTGAATTCATTAGGGACTCATATCAGTAGGATATTGTCCAGTTTAGTGAAAGTGAATCAACTAGGTTAGCCCTCCTTAAAAGGAAGAAGGATGAAAGTCCTTATATCACTGGTTTTTGATATATTTACAATCATAGTTTGTCTGGTTAAGCTTTGCATTTGGTTGTGCTTGATCATTTTCAAGGTGCTTCATAAGTTGGTTTAACAAAGATACATAGCAAATCAGTGTCCACTTTTATATATACTGTGTAATCAGTAATCATTAAGAGGTAAAACCTGCCTGAGTATATGTGGAGCTCAAAAATGAAGAAGGATCTTATCCAATCCTTAGCAATTAGGCTTTTCTCGTATCTAAATCAGTATTAGAAGGCATAGTGTTCAAGTAGTCATTTCAAGCACTATGATTCATACAAGAAAAATCCCTAACAGGTCTTAAGGGTCCTATTAGGTCTAAAGGTTCCTGGGATGTACTATATTGGTATTAATAGGTCTAAAGGGTCATTGGATTTACTAGTAGGTCTTAAGTTCATTCTTATTAGGTCTTAAAGGGTCCTATTAGGTCTTAAGTGGTCTTATTCTAGGTCTTAAAGATCCTAAGTGTTCTTAAAGAGTTTTATGTCACAATAGGGGCCCTATTAAGTCTTAAGGGTCCTTGGATGTACTAAGGGGTATTAATAGGCCCTATTACGTCAAGTAAGTGATTTTATTAGGTCTTAAGGGGTCCTATTAGGTCTAAAGGTTCCTTGGCTGTACTAGATTGGTGTTAATAGGTCTAAAGGGTCATTGGATTTACTAGTAGGTCTTAAGTTTAGTCTTATTAGGTCTTAAGGGGTCCTATTAGGTCTTAAGTGGTCTTATTCTAGGTCTTAAATATCCTAAGAGTTCTTAAAGAGTTTTATGTCACAATAGGAGTCCTATTATGTCTTAAGGGTCCTTGGATGTACTAAGGGGTATTAATAGGTCCTATTCGGTCAATTAAGTGGTCTTATTACGTCTTAAGGGGTCCTATTAGGTCAAGTAAGTGATCTTATTAGGTCTCAAGGGGTCCTATTAGGTCTTAAAGGTCCTATTATGGACCTAAAGGGTCCTATTACGTCATGTTAGGGTTTCATACATGGTTAAGGTTTCACGTTAGGGTTCAATATGGTTAAGGTTTCATGTTCTAGGGTTGATGTTAGAGTTTATGTCAAGATTTATGTTTCAGTTTCATGCTAGGGTTAATTTGTTAGAGTTTTATGTTAGGGTTTCATGTTAGGGTTCAATATGGTTAAGGTTTCATGTTAGGGTTTCATGCTAGGGTCTAATATGGTTAAGGTTTCATGTTAGGGTTCAATATGGTTAAGGTTTCATGTTAGGGTTTCATGTTAGAGTTCAATATGGTTAATATTTCATGTTAAAGTTTCATGTTAGGGTTCAATATGGTTAAGGTTTCATGTTTTAGGGTTAATGTTAGAGTTTATGTCAAGATTTATGTTTCAATTTCATGTTAGGGTTAATTTGTTAGAATTTCATGTTAGGGTTCAATATGGTTAAGGTTTCATGCTAGGGTTCAATATGGTTAAGGTTTCATGTTAGGGTTCAATACGGTTAAGGTTTCATGTTAGGGTTCAATACGGTTAAGGTTTCATGTTAGGGTAACTAATGTTAGAGTTTATGTTGATTTATGTTTCAGTTTCATGTTAGGGTTAATTTGTTAGAGTTTCACATTAGGGTTCAATATGGTTAGAGTTTCATGTTTAAGGGTCCTACTTGGTTTCTTAAAAAGGTTTAAATGTCAATGTAGGGGTCCTAAGGTGTAATTTACTTGGGTCCTCTAAGTGCTTAAAGTGTATTAGGACATGTACTAAGGCATGTAATATTTTAACATCTAACTCTACATGAATAACATATATATATATGTGTGTAACTCTAAAACATATATGTACATAATTCAGAGAGAGAAAGAGAGATATTCCTAATAAATTTACTAACTTTAAAATCAATTTAAAAACAAATATTTTTAATTTCTAACATTCTAAGTTATGATTTTTTATCGTTTTCTAACATTTTCTAACATACTAAGTTACATTTTTTTATAACATTTGCTAACATTCTAATTACAGTTTTCTAATGTTTACTAAGTTATAATTTTCTAATGTATACTAAGTTACATTCTAATTACGGTTTTCTAACATTTTCTAATGTATGTACTAAGCTATAATTTTCTAATATTTTCTAATGTTTACTAAGTTACAATTTCCTAATATTTTCTAATGTATATACTAAGTTACAATTTTATAATATTTTCAGATGTATCCTAAGTTACAATTTTCTAATGTATACTAAGTTATAAGTTTCTAATATTTTCTAATGTTTACTAAGTTACAATTTTCTAATATTTTCTAATGTATACTAAGTTACAATTTTCTAACATTTGCAAACATATTCTAACATTTATACTATGGGTTTTTAATGTTTTCTAACATTTTCTAACATTTCTACAAACTAAATATTATTTAAAATAAATAATTAAGTAAAATAAATAAAAGACATATAATTTACAATAAAAAATGAGAAAAATGTGTGTACCTAATACTACTAACAATCAAAAGAGGTCCAAGAAGCTCGGGAGCTGTTGACGTCGCACTAGTCGTCACTGGTTCGCTCTAAGCCCCTGGTCCACAAAATATCTAACAGTAAATAATGAAAATGAAATGGGTCACCATAATTTTATACAAATTCTGGCGAAAAGTGGCTTCACATGAAGGGGTGCTTCATGCAAAGTACCCTGTGTGGGGTACTTTGCTCAAAGCCTTTACTTCACGCAAAGTACTCCATGTAGGGTACTTCACGCGAAGCCTCTTAACCACTTCACGCGAAGATGTTACTTCGCTCGAAGCCACCAATAATGGATTTTTTTTTGGAAGTCTAAAATCCTTCGTCCCAAAAATTGGGACACACTATTGTGGGATCACCCACCTTACCAAACTTAGACTTGTCAAGGATGAGTTAGCACCTTTTGGAGATAGTCCAAGTGATGATGAGCTAGTCAGGATAGCCCTAAATGGCTTTGTTAAGTAGTGTGATGTCTTTGTTCAAGTTCTCAGTGGATGAAACACCTTACCGAGTTGGGATTAAATATGGAGTGATTTCACTTAGGAGGATTTTACACTAAGTCTTGTCAATGGAGCTAACAACAAGAGTTAGAAAAGTGAGGTGGAATAGGAAAATGTTTCCCTAGCGGGTAAGGGGAAAGTGAAGAAGGGGTCTAGCAAATGATCAAATTCACAAAGTAAGAAGAAGGACCTATCTAAGGTCAAGTGCTTTGGTTGTCATGAGTTTGGCCACTATGTCAGTGATTTACCGCAAAGGAAGGGTAAGAAGCAAGTAGCAGCTTCAACAAGTACATATGAGCTCTCTAGTAGATTGGAGGATGAGTTTGCACTCATATGTTGCATGATTAGCTCAACCTTATAGAGTGTTTGGTACATAGATAGTGGGCATCATTTCATATGACAGGAGTTAGAGAGTACTTCTCCAGTTACAAGGGGGTGGACACTAGTATCCAAATTTCTATGGGAAACTTGTCTAAGCTCAACTCAGTTGGGAAAGGGACTGTTCAGTTTCAGGGGGAGAATTGGAAGGTGATTCCCGTTCATGATGTGTTTCATGTGCCAGGATTAGGTATGAATTTGTTTTCTATATCTTTCCTTTAAGATAAAGGGTATAATGTTCTCTTTAGAGGGATGCATATTTTGATTAAGCATAAAGATTGGAAATCACCAGTATCTATCTAAGTTCAAAGCGATCTCCTTTATAGATTGCAGTTTGATACTCCTAAGGCACTTGTGAGAAAAAATAATCCTAGAGATCTTGGAGAGCTATGGCATAGGAGGATTTTCCATGGAGAATTTAGATTGCTTCATGAGATAGTGACATGTGTTCCTGAGGTGAGCACAGAGAATTATGATGTGTGTAAGGGATGTGTGTTGGGGAAGTTTGCAAAAGCATCTTTTCCAAGGAGTGACACTAGATCTGAGGGTGTTCTTGATCTAGTACATTCAGATATAGGTGTACCAATGTCGATGAAGTCTCTCAGAGGATATGAGTACTATGTTACTTTTATTGATGATTACTCTAGGAATACCTGCATATACTTCTTGAAGACCAAGGATGAGGTTTTTAGTCACTTCCAAGAGTTCAAGGCTCTTGTGGAGAACTCAATAGGAAGGAAGATAAAGGTTCTTCAATCAGATAATAGAGGAAAGAATAAAGGAAATGAATTCCAGGAGTTCTGTACCAGGGAAGGGATCAAGAGAGTGGACTGTTCCTTACAATCCGTAGTAGAATGGAGTTTCTCAGAGAAAGAACCAATCCATATCAGAGGCAACAAGTTCCATGCTACATGAAAAGGATATGCCCCATAAATTATGGGAAGAGGCATGTACTACAAAAGTGTACATACAAAATAGGATTCCACATAAGGTACTAGGGAAGATGACAACAAAGGAAGCTTTCACAGGGAAGAAACTAGATGTCATCCACTTCAGGATATTTGGAAGTTTGGCATATTGTCATATTCCAGGTGATACACGGTCCAAGTTAGATCAGACATCGGAGAGGGGGTACTTTGTTGGGTACAATGAAACCAGGCATATCATATATTTATTCTAGGTACTAGAAGGATTATAATCAGACGTGATGTTAAGTTCATGGAGGATAAGGCTTTCATGAGGTCTAGAGATTTGCCAGCGCAATATTAGAGTAAGAAACTGACAAAATATCCAAGGGTAGCTCAACCGAGTAAAGGGAAAAAAAGATCAACTATAGTTACTAGTAAAAGTGTAGGCTCAGGTTGTGAGAGTTTGCAGAGTATGGAGAAACTGGTGTAGTAGGAAATGCATCAAGAAGATATGGAGGTTGATATTTCATCCTCTACAGTTGGCAGCTGGAACTGTGAGGTTCAACAAAGGGATACTCAGGAGTTTTTGGGAACTCCTAGGAGGAGTACAAGATCAAGGAAACAACTAGCCAAGTTTAATGACTATGTGGCTTTAGTCAGTCAGTTGGTAGATAGTGAGCCTTCAAGTTTTCAATAAGCTGCATAGCATCAGGTTTGGCGAGATGCGATGGTTAAGGAATATACCTCAATAATGCAGAATGATGTGTGGGAGGTAGCTCCTAGACCAATAGATAGGGCAGTGGCTGGATCATGTTGGATCTACAAGATCAAGCATGATGTAGATTGTAGCATCAAGAAATACAAGGCAAGGTTTGTGGCAAAGGGGTTCTCCCAGAAAGAGGGAATAGACTATGCGGAGACATTTTCTCCTATGGCTAGGTATACTTTTATTCGAGCTGTAATATCATTTGCAACATAGATGAGATGGAAGATCCATCAAATTGATGTCAAGACAACATTTCTTAATGGTGAGTTGAAGGAGGAGGTATACATAGAGTAGCTAGAAGGCTTTGTAGCACACAACAAAGAGATCCACATGTGCAGATTGAAGAAAGATTTGTACAGGATCAAATATGTTCGAGGTGAAGGTATCAAGTTGATAGGCTATACCGATGCAGATTGGGAAGGAAGTACAATGGATGAGAGAAGCACCTTCAGGGTGTTGTTTCAGTTTGGGATCGGGAGTTGTGTCTTGGTTCAAAAGGAAGAAAAATTCTGTGGCTTTGAGTTTTGCAGAAGTAGAATACATAGTAGCTAGCATGGGGATGTGTTAAGCTATATGGCTTTGGAAGTTTCGCGTGGCCTTGTTTGTTCAGAGAGTTGAGACTACTATGATACATTATGACAATCAAAGTCGCATCAAGTTGTATGAGATTCCAGTGTTTCATGATAGGTCTAAATATATAGACATCGAGTATCACTTCATTAGAGATTGTGTACAATGGGGGATTGTTCAGCTACAATACATACCTCTAGAGGAGGAGGTAGTAGATGGGTCCTAATGTGTCCCAATGAGTCTTAAGTGCTCCTAGGACCCCTTAAGACCTATATGGACACATTATGACCTGTTACTATATGTTAATGCATTTTAATGGGTCCTAATGTGCTCTAAGGGGTCTTGATAGGTTCCTAGGAAAGATTAACGAGTCCTAAGGGATCATAATAGTCCTAAGAGTCCTAATGCATTTTAAGGGGTTATAAGGGTCCTAAATGGTCCTATGATCCATTAGGACCCCTTATGATACATGGTCATTCCTAAGGAGTCTTAATGTGTTTTAATTGGTCCTAAGGGGTCATAGTGTTGGTCCACTAAGAGGGGGGGGGGGGGNGAGTCTTAATGTGTTTTAATTGGTCCTAAGGGGTCATAGTGTTGGTCCACTAAGAGGGGGGGGGGGTGAATCAGGTAAATAAAAAATTAAACACTTAAAGTTTAACTCTCTAATTCACTTGGTAATACTGAATATTGTAAACAACCAAATCACCAATCAACTTAATAACTTAAACAACAATACATCTCATATATGTAAATCAATCATTCAAACTTAGCAACATCAGATTAACTCATATAACTCTAGAAATAACTCAGTTGACACCAAATTTAATGAGGAAACCCAATTTGGGAAAAAAATCTATGGGAATTTTAACCCACAATAAAAAAATGTACCCTTCTGAAGTATGCTTGTTTCAGAACTTATCATGTTAAAGATTACAAACACATTTTCTAAATGTGACCCTGTTAGGGGATTTACCTTAGATCTGGTAAGATCTTCACCCTATTAGGAGTGGCCTTGTTAGAGGTCTTTAAACACTCTTTTGTAATGTCACCCAAGTATAGGTTTCACAAATAGGACCGTTAAATCCACTCGGTTAAGATATTTCTCTATTACAAGTACTAATAAGAAATTATAAACTTTGATCTGTAAATATAGCAACTACCTTTGCTTGTTTTAGATCCTTTATGCTCAATTGAATACTGGCATCACATACTCCATTGATCTCTTTCTCAAACTATAGATTCTTCAATCTCTATTTCTCTATTCTCCTCGGTAAATGTTGTTCTTCAACTTCTTCTTCTTCTTTGATCAATTCGCCAACCTCTATGTATTCATAATTCTAGGTGTATTTATTATTCTTTATATAAACATACTTTTGCCTCTTAATCTCCTTATTTTGATTTTCCATCATTTGCGCTCAGTCGTTCAATCACCTTCTTCATAATTCACAACTCGGTAAACCATTTCACTTTTACCTCGAAACTTGTACTTTTCTTGGAACTCTTCACAATTCAGTTAAACCACTTGATCTTCACCTTAGATCTTCTCAATGAATTTTCCCATCTATAGATCTTATAAAAAATATCTTTTAATTCATTTCCTTATCCAACTCATCATCACTTCGCATTAAATTTGATCTTATTAGCATTTACAATCAATATCATGTACTCGGTAAAACTTGCTTTGCAACTCGGTAACTAACTTTATTCACTGCTTGGTGTCTAACTCATCTTCGGTGCTTGGTGCTTGAATTTCACTGGGTGTTTGGTAAATGTAACCAAATTACATAAAATTCTACTCACTGACTCTTTCTAGCTTGATAAACTAACTCTTTCAGTCATAACTTTAATTCTTTGCAGTTTCTGACTTGATCAATCAATTGTACTAATTTGATAACATCAAATATATTGTAGAAAACAAATATATCATCATTACTTCATCATTTTCTGATCTGTATTTGTCACCCATTTAACTTCTCCTCTTAAGATATGGTTGTGTGCTAAAAAGAAGACACACTTCTATGAGTCATTGTATTCAAGATTGCTCAAGAATGAGGTCTAAAATGGCAACACATAGCTCCCTATTCATGGAGTGCAAGGGTTTATAATGGAGGCTCTCAGTTTAGACCTAGTTATGCCCATGCAAGTACACCATGAAATGAGAGATTCAAAGAGGAAGAGAAAGAATGCTAGTCTCCATGATCATCAAATATGCATTGCAAATGAAAATGGAAACTATTCTATATGATAACGATGCATGAAAGCAAACTAATATATATGATAGAAATGCATGAAAGGAAATATGTAAACTAATATATGAATAAAATATGCAAGATTAACCTATGAAAGGAAATACGCATACAAGATTATTCTATGAAATGAAATATGAATCTAATCTAACATGAAAGTGCAAGAGTAATCTAAATGGATTACCATGGATGCATGAGAGAAGAAGACAAGAAAAGAGAAGTTGCAAGGTTCAAGTTCAAATGATCAATCTCTCCTCCAAAATTGCTCTCCAAACCTGCATCATAACAATAACATAAAAACTCTATATCTCTCTAATCTCTAAATGAGAAGGAGAGAGCTCCTTATAAAGGAAAGTGTGGAGAGGAAAGCATCCTCAAGAGAAATGTGGGATAAATCCCTAAAAAGGCAAGTAAGAGGAAAAATCCCACCACTTAGGAATATGTGTAGAGAAAAAAGAATTTTTATTTATTTTTATTTGATTTATTTAATTTATTTCCTTTTTTTCATCAAAAAGAGAGCTTTAAGTGGGGATTTTATTTATTTAATTAAAACAGGGATTTTATTTTAAAAATAAGATTATTTTATTTAATTAAAATAGAGATTTTAATTAAATAAGATAAGATCATTTAATTAAAAGATTTATTTTAATTAAATAATATTATTTTATTTAATTAAAAGGGATGTTTTCTTTTAATTAAATAAGATTATTGATGAAATCATCAAACCTTAGGAAATAATAAAATAATTGAATTAATTACGATTTGATCAAGGAAGTTGATTTGAATTGAAAATGTTGCAAAGCATTGATTCAGGAAATTGATAAATTGATTCTGTCATATCAAAGAATGGGGGCCCATAGTCTAGGCGACCATTTTTGGGTGCATACATTTACCCTTCTTTGACTAATGTGTGATCTTTATGGGAACACGTGTAGTCAAAGAATGTAGTTGAAGTGTGAGATCAGTTTGGGATCACAAAACAACTCAGACGTGTGATCGATGGACGGGAACACATCAGGACAAAGATAAGTTGTTTGAAAAAGAAAAGGTCAACACCCCCCTTAAATAGGTAATTAACATGTCCAAGATAATAATCTCAAGCAAGATTTCCCCAAGCAGAGCAATTGATAGGATTGATAAAGCTGAATCAAGGATTGAAGTTTGATAGGTACTACCCCCTCGTGATCGAAATTGAAATGAGATAAAGGAGAAACAAAAAATTGATAAATTTGATCAAATCAAACTAAAGATAAGGTTCTTGATGTAAGATTAAATATATAAGGATCATATAACCAAGGTAGATCATCAAGCACAAAAGATAATGCCTTGAGGTTAAATTAGAAGAAAAGAAGTGGGGTAAAAGCGAATGGAAGATAGAAGTTTGGAAGAGGTGGAAAGAAATGGAGAGAAGAAAGATAATTTGCCTTAAGAAAGAGAATGCCCCAAAATCAATCAACTGTTTAAGATAGAAAATTTCAATTGAGATCATGAAAGAAGATAAGGAAATGAAGATCAAACATGACCATAGTTGATTAAAAGTCCATAAGGAAGATGAAGGAAAAAAAACCCTCTCAAACTCATAATGCAACCTAAAAATGCAAATTAACATGAAGTCTAACAATACAAGCTACATGAAAATGCAAAGGTGTACTTGCAATAGAGAAACTGTAACATAGGATTTTGTGTTCATCATTCATGAGAGAATGTTAAGAAACTTATTTTCATCATCAGGCCATTATTAACAGACATCGGAAAATCACACAATCCTCAATAGTCACAAGCACAACTATGAAGATATGGAAGTGATTTATATCGTATTGGGATGCATGGAAAGATTCTAACATAAGCATCAAAGACATAAAGGTCAAGATGACTTTGATGTTAGCTTACCCAATTTAATGTAGTAAAACCACACTCATATCAAGGCATAAATGCCAGGATGACCAGAAGAACGTTTGTGCAAAAACAGCCAAGGATGATGCCTCAAATCTCCTAAGTATTTCAAGGGAACAACAAGAGACACTCAAGAGTTTCAAGACCAAACCCACAAGCATAAAGCAAATAAAAACATGCACCAAGTCCTCTAGCTATGCATCCCAGAGAGACTTATTAGACAAGGAAACCCGACGAAAATCAATAACAGTCAGCACACAAAGAAAAGATAATGACATAGCTCAAGCATTTAGTTTTGTGTTTAAAAATTGAAGTGTGTTAACTGATATTGAGCTCCGAGGATAAGGATCGAATGCTTGCAAGCATGTAAGATCACATGACAAAACTGGGTAAGACCAAACTGATAAGTGTTGAAAAACACTCGATGTCAGGGGTTGTATTGAAAAATACAGTTGGGGTGGTGTTGAAAAACACCGTTTGTGAGGTGTCCTAAAGACTAACGCATCCAAGAGACCAAAGCTAACATAGTTATGCCCCCTAGACAAAGAAAAGGACCAATTCCAGACTGAGGCAACAAGGACAAGGCATGATACAGAAAGGATAAATGTCAAGGACACACGTTAAGAAACAGGGGTGCAAAGGCCTCAAGTAGCGCCCGTTTCCAGGTTTTCACCACTTGGTTTTTATTACAATTTTTTCCTACCAAGGCGCCATTTTCCAGGTTTTCACCAAGGCACCCTTTTCTATTTTTTTTAATTTTTTAGTTTTTGGAATATATAATTTTTTTGGAGATACATCAAAGCGCCTATTGCTAGGTTTTCACTAAGATGATCATTTTTTCAGGACATTTTCCGATTTTTAGAATTTTTGACAATATATCATTTTTTAGATTTTTTCAGGATCAATAAGTATGTACAAAAGATACCCCCAGACAGAATGTGCATCATGGATAGAACTTCTTTAGGTGCAAGACATTGATAGGATTAGGGAGTTGCTCTCCCTCTGTTGTAGAGAGTAAATAAGCACTTGACCCAAAAGTTGTTGTAATGATGTAAGGTCCAAGCCAATTAGGTTCAAATTTGCCCTTTTGATCTTTATAATGTTGAGTCTTAGGATTTTCACATAGGACAAGATCTCCCACTTGGAATTCTCTAGGGATAACCTTTTTGTTGAAGGCTTTGGACTTGTGCTTTTTATAAACCCTCATATGGTCAAATGATGCTTGACGCTTATCATCTAGAAGTTCTACCTCTTGAAGTCTCATGGTGCGGTAGTCTTCATCTGTAACTAGACCTTTGAGGGAAACTCTAAGTGAAGGAATCTCAACCTCCAAAGGTAATATTGCTTCAGCACCATATGCAAGGGAAAAAGGAGTAGCCCCAGTAGGAGTAAAAATACTCATTCTATAGGCCCATAAAGCTAGATTTATCTGTAAGTGGCAATCTCTACCATTCTTACAGACTGCTCTATGTAAGATTTCAAGAATGGTTTTGTTGGATGCCTCTGCTTGACCATTTCATTGCGGGAAGTAAATGGAGGACCAATTTTGTTTAATCTTGAATTTCTTGCAGAGTTGTTTAAGGTCCTTATTTTTGAACTGGCCTCTGTTGTCAGTGATAATCTCAGAAGGCACTCCATATCAATAGATGATATGGTTCAGAATGAATAGAGAGACTGTCTTTCTCGAGGCAATAGAAAGTGGGACAAATTCTACCCATTTAGTGAAGTAATCAGTAGCAGTGATAATAAACTTGTGTCCACCTAATGAGTTGGGATGAATTGCCCAACAAGATTAAAGGCCCAGTGCTGAAATGGCCAATGAGATAAAGAAGGAATGAGCTCCCTGCCTGGAGCATGTATCAGGTTACCATGTTTTTGACACTTTTCACATGAATTTGCAAAATATACTGCGTCAATCTACATCATAGGCCAATAGTAGCCCACCCTAAGAAACCTTTGGGCCATGGAAAGACCATTGGAATGTCCCCCACAGATGCCCTCATGGATTTCAACTAACGCTTGGTTGGATTCTTCCTTTTCTAAGCATCTAAGAAGTGTTCCATCTACACCCCTCCTATACAAATCACCAGAGATAAGGGAATGGAAAGAGGCATTTTGGGTAAGGTTTCTGCGTTCAGATCGATTAAAGGTTTCAAGTATAATTCCATCACAAAGGTATGAGTAAATGGAACCATAACGGGATGACTCATGACCAAAAAGGGTACAAATGAAATGGCTTTCTTGGGGGTCATAGATAGGATGATGTAGTTCTTCCACCAAGAATTCAAATTTGGATTCATGTTGCTCTAACTGAAGGAGTGAAGCAAGTGTAGACATAGCATCAGCTACTCTATTTTCTGCTCTCAAGATTTGTTGAAACATGACAAATGTGAAGTATCATTTCAAGGAATCAACCATTTACTTGTAAGGTACCATTTTCTCATGTTTTGTTTGATATTCATCATTAACTTGGTTGATTATCAGCTGCAAATCCCCATAGATGTGTAACTCTGTGATTCTCCATTCTATGGCCATCTTAAGTCCATTTGTTAAAGCTTCATACTCAGCAATGTTGTTTGTACATGGGAAAAATAATTTTTAAGACTTAGGAATCGCGTACCCATGAGGAGAAACAAACAACACACCAGCTCCTAAACCGTTTTGCATAAAGGATCCATAAAATAACATGTTCCATGTTCTTTCAGTCAGATACATGAGGTGCTCATCTGGGAAGTCAACTTGAATAGGTACATTATCTTGTATTGGGAAGTCAGACAATTGATCTGCTATGGCTTGTTCTTTGATTTTTTTTCACTCAATATACTCTATGTCAAACTCTGAAAGGATCATCATCCATTTAGCAAGTCTACCTGTGAGGGAAACCTTACCTAGAAAATACTTGAGTGGATCTATTTTTTCTATGAGGTGTATAGTGTGCACAAGCATGTAATGTCACAACTTTTGGGAAGCAAACACAACTGCAAGGCAATATTTCTCAATGTTGGTGTAGTTAACCTCATATGAAACAAGAGTGCGACTAATATAGTATATTGCTCTTTCTTTCCCATTTTCATCAAGTTGAGCTAGTAATGCCCCCAAGGAAGATTTTGTCACTGATATGTATAGAATAAGTGGTTTCCTTGGCATAGGGGGCATTAAAATGGGAGGATTTTCTAAATACTTCTTGATTTGATCTATACTCTTTTGAAAATCCTCATTAAAAACACATTTGACTCCTTTGTGTAAGTTCTTGTTGAAGGGTTGAGCTCTATCCACCAATTGTGAAATGAATCTCCTTATAGATTGAAGACATCCTTGAAGACTCCTCATTTGAATAATGTTTCTAGGAGGTGGCATATCTATGATTGCTTGGACTTTTTTAGGGTCTACCTCTATTCTTTTTGCTGAAATGATGAATATGAGTATTTTTCCAGAGGTGACTCCAAACACACACTTTTTAGGATTCAACCTTAGTTGGAATTGTTCCATGCGATCTAGAATGACTTCTAAATCATCTAAGTGTGCATCTCTCTTCTGAGACTTGGCCAAGGTGTCATCCATATAATCTTCCATGTTTTTATGCATTATATCATGAAAAATGGTTGTCAGAGCTCATTGATAGGTGGCTCCTACATTTTTTAATCGAAAAGGCATAACGTTCCAACAATAGGTACCCCATGCACAAGTGAATGCAGTATTTTCTTGATCTTTAGGAGCTATCTTAATCTGATTGTATCCGGAAAAACCGTCCATCAAGGAATAAATCTCATAACTCGTAGTCATATCCACTATCATGTCTATATTGGGAAGTGGAAAATCATCCTTTGGGCATGCTCTATTGACATCTCTAAAATCTGTGCAAACTCAAATGAATTTTTCATGTTTGGAAACTGGTACAATGTTTGATATTCATTCAGCATAGGTGATAGCTCTTATGAATCTTGCACCAAGGAGTTTCTCCAATTTTGCTTTGACTAGGAGATCTATGTGAGGATACATCTTTCTCAATTTTTGTTTAACCGGTTTGACCCCTGGAGCTATGTACAAGTGATGCATGATAAGATTAATGTCCAACCCTGGCATATCTGAATACATCCAAGCAAAGTTAATCTTGTTTTTCTGTAAGAACTTAGTGTAAGCTTCTTTTTCTTGTGGTGACAAGGACTCAACCAAGTATACTATCTATGGATCCTCATTTGTACCCAAATTGACTGCTTGTGTTGGTTCAATAATCACTGCAGATCTATCTTGAAAGTAGCTAGGGAGATGATCAAGTACCTCATCCTTAGGTGCCTCAGAGAGGTTTTCACCCTTGGATACGTCATTTATTTTTAATTTTTCAGTTCTGACACCACCACACAGTGGTTTTTGCCATCAAAACTCCTATTCTTTTGATTTTATTTTCTTTTTATTCTGTGACTAAGGTGCTTGATGTCTGTCTCTATCATGCTAGTAGCCGATTCACTAGTGGAAGAGACTACTAGTTCAATGGCATTTAGGTAATAGGCTATCTCATAATCATTTTGAAATGTTAAGAGCTTAGGTTTTTGATAGCATTGGGACCAATCAATGAGGTCAGGATGAACAAGAGGCAAGTCAATGACTGGTTCAAGGTTATAAATGTGAATAATATTATCACTGGTGACCGAAGAGTCAAAGTCTGTCAAGTATCCTTCTAAGCTACCCAAATCAGTATTCATCCTAACTAGCAAAGAATCATCCACTAAGGCAACATGTGGGTTCAAATCCTCTAATCTTACATGTGACTCGTCAGCTACCTTGGGTTGAGAACTATAAGTGTGTATGACATCAAAATCCATGTCAACTATGGAAGGATCTGAGAAGGAGTCCCATTCATACTCATATGAACTTGTGTCTGAACTGTGACTAGGATGTTTACACCATGAAGGTTTGGGAAATCTTGATGTGGAAGCTCTAGTGTCATCAAGGGTAACACCTTCTCTTTCCATTAAATGAACAAGATTCTTTCATTGACATTCTCTGAAAGGATCTTCTATATCTGATTCATCTTGTTCTAAAGTTGCAACTGACGCATGAGTGACCAGAATATTTGAATCTCCCCAAAGGAGATTAGTGGAAGGGACCCAATCTTCACACATGTCTTGCTGATTTGTCAAATTAGGTACATATTCTAGTTCATCTTCACTATCTGACTTATCAAGGATAGGAGTAGTGTGCTTGTTGTGATTCACAAATCCTAGGCCAACCATCTTCTTAGATTTGCCTCCAAAAAGAGCATGATCAAGAGGTTCATCTCTAGCATCCAATCTGTGATTAAGAGGGCCATGTCCAGGATAGCCCATCTGTTTGAAAAAAGTATACCCTCTTCCATAAGCCTTAGGAGAGGGAGAGAAGGTCTCATTGTGCATGTATTTCTCTTCTCTATAGATCCAGTCTCTAACAAATGTCTCTTCTTTCTCATCTTGGATAGGCACTGAGGATTCTACAAACGTGCCAAATAAAGTCATAGCTGAAGAGGAAGATCTCTTTTCTTGTGAAGGCTTGTCATGAGACCAAGGTGAAACTGGTAATGTTGTGAGGGATTTGAGTTGATACCCCCCCATGCCAAGGTCTACCAGCTTGAGCTTGTCTTTACATTTAGCTAAGGTTGCGTCAAAGTCTTCTGCTTCTCTATTGAGGGGAACATGAGTTCCTGCTGAAATTGAGTTAATAGATAGAGTGTTATCCCTAGGTATAAAAATATCTATTCCATTGTAGGGGAACTTAACATAGTGATGATAGGTAGATGGCACCACTTGCATATCATGAATCCATGGTCTACCAAGTAAGATATTATATGCAAGGGGGCCAACATCAACTATTTGAAATATGATATCTTTTTCAACAGGGCCAATCCAAACAGGAAGGACGACCAACCCCTTGGAACTTCTTTCTGCCTCATCATAGGCTTTGATGGTGATCCTTTTCCTGGTATCTATGAATTTTTCAGAATAACCCAACTCTTTCAAAAGAATAAAGGAACAAATATTAAGCCTAGTACCCCCATCTATCAACACGTGCCTAACACGGGTTCTATGGATCATGACCTCAATATGGAGAGCAAGATTGTGTGGGTGGCTCAAAGCTTTATCATCATCCTCTAAAAAAGTAAGGTAATGAGGGCTATCAATATGGTTAACCATGTTCTGGAATTGATCGACATCTAAGTTGTTTGGGACATTCTCCATGTGTAAATCATCCTCAACTAGGACTTGCTTGTGTCTCAGGGACAAATCTAAGAGCTCAAAGATCGAAATCTAAGCTGGAGTTCTTTGCAACTAATTGACAAGGTTATAACTTGACTTAGGATTGATAGTTGCTTTTAAGGTGACATTCTTGGATGCCAATTGCTTAGGTTTACTTATTTGAATTGAATTGGGTCCTCTAATGACAACAAGACCTTGACTTTGTGTGACAACATTAAGAGTTTGCGATGACACTCTAGAGTTATGACCCCTTAGCACCACAATGGGTTCTTCATCAAAGATAGGAGGAGATTCCATGTCTAGATAATAACCATAGGGATCTTTACCCATCATCATGTTGACATTTTCTTCTACAACTTCAATCATGTTGATAAAATTCTCTGCATCTGTGTAAGTGTAACTGATCTTAGCCTTACCATTATTAGCTTTAGAGGCTTTCCCCTTTTCATACTTGGGCAACAGTTCTTTGAATGCCTTATGATCGACGTTGGTGTTCAATCCATCTATCTTAAGTTTTCCATTCTAAATGAGATCTTGAATAATATGCTTGAGTTTCCAAAAATTTTCAATGTCATGTCCAATACCATTGTGAAACTTGCAAAAAGGCTTTCTCATCCCACCAATGTGGCTTAACATCAGGTATATAATGCTTCATGGGATCTTGAGGATGTGCAAGGTTCTTGGCGATAAGTGTTTTCAAGACATCCTCATATGAGTCACCAATTTTTGAAAACTAACGTCTTTCTTTCTTAGGCCTATCTTGGTATCTTGGCTTGTTCTCTTGTTGATTAGATGCGTTGAGTTTCATGGCTTGAACAACACTAGGCAAGTGGACCACAGTTTGATATTTGGGTTGGGAGGAGTCCACAACTCCATCATTGACCACTTGTTTGTTCCTATTCCAATGTGAATTATTCCATTTATCCTTGTTAGGGTTGTTATTTTGACCATTTTTGTTCTTGTTTCTTCCTTGTTTGGTCAAAATTCCTTGTTCTTTTAAAACATCCTCAATCCTACATGCAGTTTCAACCATGGTGTCAAAGGAATCAAAAACCATCTTCCTAACTTCATACCGCATTTCAGGAACCAAGTTGCTAACAAGGATGTCAATCCTTTCATTTTTAGGAATAGTCCTTGGGTAGTGAGAGCATTGTCATCTCCACCTTTGTAAGAAAGTAACAAATGATTCCCCTTGATTTTTCTTGAAGTTGCATAAGTCCAACATGGTGATAGATCTTGAAAGATTGTATGCAAAGTGTTGAATGAATCTATGGATGAGCTCTTTGAAAGTATTAACAGGGGGAGTTATGTTGGTGAACCATTCCATTTCTTGACCCTTAAGACTCCTTGGGAACAATCTCATGAGGTACGAGTCATCTTGATGGAACTCAAAACTTGTGGTGTAAAACCGGCACACGTGATCATGTGGATCTCCATTCCCATCATATTTGTCATATTGAGGGATCTCAATCTTTCTAGGGAAGTCTTTCATGTTAACACTTTTTTCAAAAGTATTAGGACAAATAGAATCCAGTGAGAATGAATTCTTGGGTGCTAACATCTTTTCCATCATGCTCTTAAGTTGTTTGATCTCCTCTTCTTGAGATGGACCTTGCTTCTTAATCTTCTTGTCCATATCAAAGTTGTAGGGGACTCTAGCACCCTTGTTGATTAAACTCTCTAGGAACTTATCTTTTTTTTCTCTGAATATCTCTCCACATATTGCTGGAAGAGTGGTTCTTGTTGCATTTTCACGAAGTCTTGGGAGCTAAGCTCAAAACTTGAGCTACTACCCCCATATTGTGAACCATGGTGAGCATGTTGTGAAGGTTGTCTTGAGTTCCTAGGAGGTGTTAGTCTCCTATAATGATCATGTCTTGAAACCCTTCTTCCTCTAGGGCTAGGAGATCATGACGGTGCTCTTGAACATCTTCCACTTTGTGGAGTCTTAGGAGGAGTTGATGGAGGAGAGTTGTTTCCACCACTAACACACATGTTGTTAAATTGGTCATTAAGTTGCTGAGCCAAGAGTCTATCTTGTTCCTCCTGAAAAGATTTCCTTTCTATTTCCAACAATGTTTGTCTCTCCAACTCTAGGAGTCTAAATTGTTCTTCTTTTGCAGCTTGTTCATCTAGGAAGGTTTTCCTTTCATGCTCAATCCTCTTAAGTCTTTCTCTTGTGTATCTTGAAGATGTTTTGAGTGGTGAACATGGTCTTGAATGTCGAAACAAATTATTGGTGTATGTTGCATTTACACAAGTGTCATAGTGTTCATCATCTTGGTTTTCATGTTGTGATAGCTCATCTTGATAATCTGGCCTCTTACCTCTCTCAGCTCTTTGGTGTGCATCCAGATATCTAGTTGAGATAAGGGGTGAGATTGGTCAACTATCATGAGAGGAACCACTAAATGAAATAGTATTTTTATGTTTCGCAAATATGTCATCAAGACGTTTATCCATGTCTCCCCTCTCTCATCAAGTCATTGTATAACTCATATCCATATCTAAACAAGAAGATGCTAAGGGTGTACTCAACTCACTAAGGTTACTCTTGGAATCAAACCAAATTTCTGAGTTGTTCTTGGGTGATTGATCAAATATGGGTTCTTTTCCCTTACATTTTTGGAGAGTTTGAACTAAGAGTAATTGGTTGAAGACTACTTGAGGTCATTTTCCTTGATCTACTTGATATCTTGTTGTAACTGGAATGAAAGAAAAGGTACTAGTTGATAGGATGACCCTAAGAAATGTTGGTACCAAAACAGGATAGTAAAGGCATTCACTTGTCCAAAAGAGAGGTGATAAGATAGAATTTTTGCAAGAGGTGTAAATCAACACTGCCACAGAGGTTCCCACTAAATGGGTGAATACCCTAACACATATGGATCAGGAGGATGATTCACCCAAGTTATATTGATTGAATTTGGATTTGTATGAAAGTAAATGGACAAGAGATTACCAAAACTCTCCAAGTGTGTTACCAAAGTATCTAAAGGTTTGTCTTCTCAACAAGGACGATTTCTAGCTCACCAACTCCAAACAAGGTCACTTGTGAAATCAAAGGTTACTAGTTCAAGAGGCCAACACAAGAATCCAAAGTGTAAACAAGCTTCTAACAATGGGGTAAGTAATCTAATCTGATATGGATCAACCAAGGAAGACTGAAAATGATTAGATAGAAAATTGAGCAAGTTGACAGTTTGACACTTAAGAATGCAAGTTTGCTGATTGTTTTGATGTTTTCTTGATGTTTGGTGTATATTTTGATGTTTCACTCATGCAAGACACACTACAGTCACATCACAACCTAGGTAAGACATGAAAATATCTATTGAATTCCCACTTGAACTGAAGTTTAGCCACGCTTACTCATAGCGGACAACTTAGAAGATTGGAGGCACGGGCTCCTCCTTACATGTGCACTCACTTCTCAAGCACACCAAGCTTCAAATCCCAAGGGAATCACTTCCCAAAGGACATTTGTCTCTACTAAGAGCCGTGAAAATGTGGGACATCTTAGTCAGTCTCTGACCTTCCACACCAATAGATAGAGGGTTTTTGGTCACTAAAATAAAGTTTGTAGTCAAGGCATCTGTTCAGGTGGTTGTGATCAAGTCATTTTCCCAATTAAGGGGGCTCTCCCAATCCTTTCAAAACAAGGTTTTCACCTTAACAATGTAGGGACTTTAACGCACCACTAGGGTACTAGAGGAGATTTTGGTTGCCACAATGAATTCACACCTCTCCACTGTGAGACTAATCACAATGGCATTTTTTATATACCAGTTTGGAAGGGCTTGGCTTTAGCCTGTTGCCAGTTGCGCAATCCACTCTCACCGGCTCTATTAAAGCTCTTAGGAGGTAGCCACGCTAAAAGAATTATATGAGTTTCTCTTACACCCAAGATCCACAAAGGCAAGGGGAGAGGATATGTTCATATAATTCTTAGGATTAGAATCTAAAAGATACTTCAAACACATAAGAAAATGACAACAATGTTTCTGGATTCTTGATCATCCCACAAGAGCGAGAGCATAGTTTCCTAACATCATTGACATTCCTAAAATACCAAAATAGAAGTTCATTTTAGAAATCTTGCATGTGGGTTCCTATTGTAATAAAACAAAATGAAATGCAAGCACAAATTTTAGCATGCTATCGATCAAGGCAACCTGCAAGATAATTCGTGAGTAGTCTGTGTTTTTAGTCTTCTTTTTAAACATCCTGCAAACCACTCTTAGGTTGTAATCAACAAGATAAGTTTGAGAACAACAAAGCCCAAAAATCATTAGCATTAGAAAAATAAGAAAATCATAAATCTGATTGCATATTCAGAAAGTAGATAAAAAATAACGCACTTTAAAAAAAATTGCACTAAAAAATATTACCGAATGAGCCCGTACGAGGCTTTGGAAGCTGCAAAATAGAGGATTAGACAGGTATGGTGATCAAAACCTACAATTTATGATAAATTCATGACTCAAATCCATAAACTAAGACCAACCCATAAATCTTCAGATAATTCCACCAAAAATCAAAAAATATTGCACTCAATTTAGACCTAATATGAGCAAGATATGATCGTTTGAAGTTAGATTGTAAAACCAAAAAACTTAATAGTGAAGGCTAAGAATTTTCAAACCTTGTTGATGTCAGTAGACTGCAACATTAAAATTGACAGGCTAGGGGCCATCATAGAAGGCCCATATTTTGACGGTCATATGGACGTCAAATTTAACACAGTAAAAAAAATTGTTTTTTGATTTTTGATTGTTGATTTTTTTTTTTTTTTAAAATCTGTCTCAAGCTACGTGCAGAGATGATCTGAAATCCACCTTGATTTCCATGCAAGTTTGTTTGGGCAAAAATATTTGCACAGATTTGACTTTTGTCAAATATGGGCAAGTTTATAGTCATTTTCAATTGAAACAACAATTCAGACGTGATGGTGGGGTCAGATTTGGCTCAAAATGAGAGCTTTAAAGACACTAAGAGAATAATAGACAGAAGATAGAAGGAATTTTTAAATGTGATGATAGAAATGGATGTTCTGCCCCATGGTGGGCACCAAAAATGTGTGCTAAAATGTTGACTCACTTCTATGAGTCATTGTATTCAAGATTGCTCAAGAATGAGGTCTCAAATGGCGACTCATAGCTCCCTATTCATGGAGTGCAAGAGTTTGTAATGGAGGCCCTCAGTTTAGACCTAGTTATGCCCATGCAAGTACACTATGAAATGAGAGATTCAAAGAGGAAGAGCAAGAATGCTAGTCTCCATGATCATCAAATATGCATTGCAAATGAAAATGGAAACTATTCTATATGATAATGATGCATGAAAACAAACTAATCTATATGATAACAATGTATGAAAGGAAATATGCAAACTAATCTATGAATAAAATATGCAGGATTAACCTATGAAAGGAAATACACATGCAAGATTATTCTATGAAATGAAATATGAATCTAATCTAACGTGCAAGTGCAAGAGTAATCTAGATGGATTTCCATGGATGCATGAGAGAAGAAGACTAGAAAAGAGAAGTTGCAAGGTTCTAGCTCAAATGCTCAAACTCTCCTCCAAAATTGCTCTCCAAACCTGTAGCATAACAATAACATAAAAACTCTATATCTCTCTGATCTCTAAATGAGAAGGAGAGAGCTCCTTATAAAGGCAAGTGTGGAGAGGAAAGCATCCTCAAGAGCAATGTGGGATGAATCCCTAAAAAGGCAAGTAAGAGGAAAAATCCCACCATTTAGGAATATGTGTAGAGAAAAAGGAATTTTTATTTATTTTTATTTGATTTATTTCCTTTTTCCATAAAAAAGAGAGCTTTAAGTGGGGATTTTATTTATTTAATTAAAAGAGGGATTTTCGTTTAAAAATAAGATTATTTTATTTAATTAAAATAGAGATTTTAATTAAATAAGATAAGATCATTTAATTAAAAGATTTATTTTAATTAAATAAGATTATTTCATTTAATTAAAAGGGATGTTTTCTTTTAATTAAATAAGATTATTGATGAAATAATCAAACCTTAGGAAATATTGAAATAATTGAATTAATTATGATTTGATCAAGGAAATTGATTTGAATTGAAAATGTTGCAAAGCATTGATTCAGGAAATTGATAAATTGATTCTGTCATATTGAAGAATGGGGGCCCATAGTCTGGGCAACCATTTTAGGGTGCATACAATGGTAACATAATAAAAATCAATTAATCAATTGCTTGAAATCAATGGAAAAACAACAACTAATCTAACCATTTCTACAATCATGATACTCAGTATCACCCGGTCTTCATTATCTCCATTAGATATTTATCAGTTGATCAAAAATCTCCCTCTTTGGCATTGATGAAAACCACTATAACAATGTTATAGCAATTGATGATTGCAGATCTCCAATACATAATTGTACTCCCCCTGAGTTAATATTTTTGTTTCCACTTTGATCTCTGATCTGAATCTCCCTCTTGGATAAATCTTTTGTTTTGGAACATACATTTTGATTCTTATTCATGAGTAAATACTAGCAATTCATTCTTTTTCAATATCTTTCTTATGGATAGATGTCATCAATTCATTCTCTCCCTCTTTGACAACAATGCCAAAAACTCATACTCCTAAAATTTGTTCCAGTAGTGGATTATACCTAACATGTACTCATAAATCATTGCATACGAAAATATTTTCACAACTTTAGGAATCACCTAAAGTGTGTCATACTAACATCAATTCAGAAATCAATTTTCTAATGTAGTATAGAATTGATGCAACATGCCTCATGCTCTTTAGTGAAAATTGGATAGGGGAAGAACCCCTAATTTTCCTCTAAGATACTCAAAAGAATCTTTAGGTAGTGGTTTTGTAAAGATATCGACCAATTGTTCCTTTGAATTCACATATTCCAATCTCACATTATTCTCTTGAACTTGTTCTCTCAAGTAGTGATACTTGATAGAAATGCTTGGTCTTTGAATGCATAACTGGGTTCTTTGATATATTAATAGCACTTATATTATCACCAAAAATAGTAACCGGATCTGTGAACTCTTCTTACATACCTTCAAGTAATTATTTAATCCATACTATGTTTGCACAATTCATAGCAACAACAACATATTCAGCCTTGGCAGTGGACTGTGAAATGCAACTTTGTTTCTTGCTCAGCCATGTAACCAATCTTCCACCTAGAAAGAATGCACCTCCACTAGTACTTTTTCTGTCATCAACATTGCCAGCCCAATCTACATCAGTGTAGACTTGCATATCATCAAAAGTATCTCCTTTTTTGTACAATAAACCAAACTCTTATGTGCGTTTCATATATCTCAAAATTCTTTTTACTACAGACATATGTGTTTCCTTCGGATTAGAAGAAAATTTTGCAACAATTGCAACATGTGCTATATCAGGTCTGTTGTGAAGAACATACTGCAATTTACCAATCATGGATCAGTAAAGAGATTATCCACCTCTTGTATTTCATCCTCTTTAGATAATTTACATCTAGTAACCATAGGTGTTCCAACAGGCTTGGAATCTTCCATACCAAAAGTTCTAAGATTCTCTTTGATACACTTGGCTTGTGTAATATAGATCCCTCTAGTAACTTGTTGTATTTGTATACCTAGAATGAACTTAATCTCTCCAATCATTTATATTTCCATCTCTTTTCTCGTTTCATCAACAAACCTTTACATAAAGTGTCATTACCTCCAAAACTAATATCATCAACAAAAATTTTATCAATCAAAACTTTATTATCACTGTTACATTTCAAGTAAACATTACTGTTATCTTGTTCTTTGAAATTCTATTTTGATTAGATAAGAGTGCAATCTCTCATACCATGCTTGGGGTTCTTGTTTCAAACCATATAAAGCTTTATGTAACTTACATACCCTGTTCTTTTTTGTGTTCTCAATAAATCCTTCAGGTTGCTCAATGTATACTTCTTCTTCAAGTATCCCATTAAAAATGTAGACTTAACATCCATCTGATATGCCTTGAATCCTTTGTAAGCAAAATAAGCAAGAAGTATTCTAACTCCTTCCAATCTAGCAACAGGTGCAAAAGTCTCTCCATAGTCAATACCTTCTTCTTGTACATAACCTTTGCAAACCAATCTAGCTTTATTTTTGATAACTTCTCCATTCTCATTCAGTTTGTTTCTAAAAATATATTTAGTACCAATAACATTTTTTTCTTTGGGTCTAGGTACTAATTTCCATGTCTTTTTCTTCTCAATTTGATCATACTCTTATTTCATTGCTTTCATCAAATCTTCATTATCTAGTGCCTCTTTAACTTTCTTAGGCTCAAATGTAGATATCAAACATGTAATGTCTCTTAGCTTGCTTCTGGTCATCACTCCAGCATCCTTATTTCCAATAATATTTCTCGGGGAATGGTGCCTGCTCACATATTTTTCTAAAATAGGCTTAGTATCTCTCAGATCTTCAATATCAACATCCGATTGTGGAACTCCTTGTTCATCTTCCTCCTCGATAGGTGCTCTTGGTAAGGTATCACGAACATCACATTGAAGATATACAAAATTCTCATAATCTTCTAGTTCCTTCTTTCTATCTTCATCATTCCTTTCTACAAATTCATCAATTCTTACATTTGCACTTTCCACCATTTTGTTAGTAACATTGTTCAAACATTTGTAAGCTTTACTCCTTGTAGAATATCCTTTTTTCTCCTTTTGAATAAAAGTTTCCTTCTCTAGAATCTTTCAGAATATAGAATTTTCTCCCAAAAATTTTAAAGTATCTTACATTAGTTTTGTGTTCATACCAGATTTCATAAGGTGTCTTGTTGGTAGCTTTCTTCATTTGTATCTAGTTCAATGTATAAATGGAAGTACTCACAACTTCTCTCCAAAAGTTTTGTGAAACTCCTTTTTCAATCGTTAGTGTCCTAGCACAATCAACAATAGATATATTTCTTCTCTTAGCAATCCCATTCTGCTGTGGTGTCCTTGCTATTGAGAACTGTCTCTTAATTCCATTTTCATTACAAACCATGTAAAATCATCAAAAGTAAACTCACCTCCTCTGTCGGATCTCAAAAATTTCAACTGTCTTCCAATTTGTTTTTCAAATTGGGCCTCATACCACTTAAACATTTGAAATGCATCATACTTTTCTTTAAAAAACATTACAAACACCATTCTAGAATAATCATCCACAAATAAAATAAAATATTTGTCTCCATAATAACTTTGAGTCCTCATGGGTCCACATAAATCAGTATGTACTAAGTCCAAAATTCCTTGTGTGACATAAGTCTTGCTTGAAAAACTAGATTTAGTCATCTTACCCATCTAACATTCTATGCACGTATCATTTTCATGTTTTTCTAATCTTGGTAGTCCTCTTACTTTACTCTTCTTAATCACTTAGATTGCTCTCCAGTAGAAATCATACTATTCTTCTCATCAAATAATTTCACCTTTCCATTTTGAAATTCCTGTCGGTAACATGTATTGTTTAGTTGTGCAACACTCAACAGATTATACTTTAATTGTTCAACCCAATAAACATCATCACATCTTATTGTTGGAGATTTGATTCAGAGCAGTTGATTGATTGTATGTTTGTCATTGATGACAACATATAATACACAGTAGTAATTCTGTATGAACTTATATGAATGATGACATGAAGACTTGTGTGGATAGATACATGTTGTTGACATGTTTATTATGGTATGTTCATACATGCAGACCCAGATATGATGTTTCAGTAAAGTTATGCAATTTTGTTATTAGCAGTTATAGTTCTGGATGTATAATGGTTTAGGGCTGACGTATATAACATGTCTCATGAGTTGTGCCTATCTTTAGGATATGTTTGTGTATATTCATGATTAATTATGAGTTGATGATATAAATCCAAAGGTTCCAAACTTGTTTCAAGATGATTGCAAAGTTATGGTTAATTTGGTGAGGCCGACTCAGTGAAGCGTCACACCTGTTCAGCATTGACTTGTGCAGACTTAATATTGTTTGCGTGCTTAGTTAAGCTGACTAAGATATTGATGAAGTGTTTCTAAGAGCTGACATGACCTTCTAATTTAGAGAAGATACTTATAGTAGTTCAATTGTGATACGCCAAGTGTGAATGATATAAAATGTAAAGAAAGATGTACAAAGCAGATTATCAGAGTTGGTTCATTCTTCAAGGATCTATGTTAAGAAGAAGTGAAAGATTGTAATACATTGGAACTGATCAAGACAATAGGTCTACTATACAGTTCATCATCAAATATAGTGCATATCTGTTATACAGAAGGTTGTATCCTTCACCATCAAGCAGTGAGCTTTTGGACAGTGAGTCCACCACCCCTAACAGGGTTATTTGTAAAAGACTCCTAACAGG
>MU213398.1:79204-101618 GCA_018584345.1 Thuja plicata
ATTTTGTTGAATATAGAAGATTATTTCTGTCAACATGCTTTTTCAGTCTCTGGCCTATTGGCCGCCATAGCTTTCTCTCTTATGTCTTGCTTCTTCTCGTGACAGTGTTTGCATGCAGGTTTCTTGGAAAGATTTGCAGTTCAGCAAATCTAACAATACGGTCGTAAATGGTCTTAGGAAACACCTAGTTTGGCTTCTGTTATAAATGTTATATTTGTTTATTTTGTGTGCAATTGACGTATACAAGAATTTAATTCAAGGTGTTAAGATTCTATGCTACTTTTAGTGTAAGTTGGTGGTTTACGATTTCTAGATATTCAAAATTATTTGCTTCTAGGGTTTCTCGACCAAAAGTTGTTTTTTTAGGGTTTTGATTGTGAGTTATTTATTTAGGGTTATGATTCCAATTTTTTAGTTTAAGGTTTGTATTTTAGGATTTTAATTGTTTTTAAATTGTTTCATTGTGTGTACATACATGCAATTTTTACATTTTTTCAGTAAAAAACTAATAAAAATTACATCTATATACATGAAAAACTATTTTTTAAACATTTCTATAGTAAAACTATACGAAAAAACTAAATACATTAAAAAAACTATTTTTTTACATTCCTACAATTAAAATATATGAAAAACTATTTATACATGAAAAAACCTATTTTTAAAAAATTTCTATAATAAACTTTTTAAAAAAATATATAGATTTATTTTTTGTAATAAAAATAAATAAATACTAATATAAATTGATAAAAAATTGTAAAAATAACAAAAATTAACAGCTAAAATGAAAAAACCAAAAAAAGGCCTACCTAGTGGGGTTTTCAGGTTGGAGAGGAAATGGGGTGAAGCTCTTTAATTAAGACGATGTTTGTGAAAAATGAGTCCACCCCGTTTAAAAAAAAGGTTTTCATAACGGGGCTCCACTTATAAATGGGGCCCCATTCCATATGTCACCCCATTTTTAAACAGTGTGACATATGGAACATGGCCCTATTTCTAAGTGGGGCCCATTTCTAAGCGGGCCTCATTTTAGAAAAAAGAGGTTCTGGGTCTCGTAGCTGGCGGGACCCTGTTCAAATTTAGGCTCAGGATCTTGACCCATAGCATCACCACATTTTTGATGAGCGGGACCCCATTTCCAAAAATTCTTTTCCACGAAAACTACTAAGTGTAAAAGTTCCACGAAAACTAGAGTCATCTTCTTTCTTTTACCCTCAATAATCCTTATCACTCAAAAGAAAGGAACAAAACTCATCCATCTTGGCTCTTCCTTGCGGACAATAGCCAAGTACAACATCTTTGTCTCATTCACTTTCTAATGTGCATGGGAGAGGATTGATCTAGATTAGCTTAGGATCCCTTTTCACAATACAACAAATATAACACAAGATGTTAGAGAAATCTCACTACATGCACAAGAATATGCGTGAAGAGCTCCTCCATGAAACTAACAACCACTAGACAAGCTCATTTGTCTCCGAGTGATGAATACACTATTTTTTTTTTAAGTTGTGGTGAATTTATTTTTTGTCGACTGTACCATATTTATGTACACACCTACATAAGAGATTATTCTCCAAGAATTTTTTTATTATACCATAGAGTTGCTAAATTCTCTTATATTAATGGAAATCATATGGATTCATATATTTTCTACCAAAAAAATTTCTTCATGCCTCCAAACATGTTCTTAGTTTTTTAACAAGTGGTGTAGTATTTTACATCAATTGTTATGTTTTTGGGTCTTCTAATCTCAATTATGGCATTTTTAAAAAGAGTTTTCTAATAAAATCTCACCTTTGAAACTCTCATAGAAAGAACCCAAATAAAAAACCCATTTCCAAATCTCCATGAAACCTTAGATCTACAAAAATTGAAATTTGCAAACACACTCATATTTACTTGAAATACCTTCATTCTTTTATTGCTAGGCCATAAATCCAATATGCACAAGAATCTTCTCATACCAAGAATTACAATATTAGGGAGATCTCCCACAACCTAACAACTGTTAGACTTAGGAAGCACCGAGAGAGGGGCAGGGTGAATTGGTGCAAAAATATTCTTAACTTTCTTAATCGAATAAAAAAAATTGAGACAAAAATTAACTGAAAGTAAACATAATAAGATGAACACACATAACATCATAACACCATGATTTATTTTTGAATAAAACCCTGTTAAGGGAAAAACCCCGGTGGGGATGGTACCCACAAATATCTCACTACTACAGTAATAAGTACCATGTTATTTAGGTAATAGTACATATAAAGGGGAATGCACATGCTTTCATTCTTACAACCTAGAGATTACAACTCAATACAAAACAATAATTTAACCCTCAGTCCAGTTCACTGATTAATTACAATGAAATTATGGATAGAACGTACTATCCAAAAATTAAACTGACAAACAACATCAACTATGCTAATAAAATTCTGATGAGGCTCTGATGAATATCACTATCTAATTATATTCTCTATCAATAAAATATCATTCATATTTTATACCATGTCACACTTTCATTGCATCCAAAACTTGATCTTATATACTTGATCAAAAACCCAAAATATTAACTCAGCCGGCTCCAAAAGGTAACATGCAAAGTAGAGATCATTAACAATCTCCATGCTAACCTCTCCTAGAGACAAATATGATAGTATATTGTTGGCTCCATCAATCATCACCATCAAACCGATTAGATCATTGATATAATAAGATCGATGATCGATCCAATGTACTACTAACTCTACATAAGATAGTTATCTATCTACCCAATACACAAAGTATCATATCTCCATCATACTGCATTAAAAAAACATGCGATCATCAGATTAGACATATCATTATGTCCACTTACAATATTTACCTTTTATCATCTAATACATTAACCTCTGTTTGTACTGACTTGATCTCTGAACCTGTATCTAGAAATTTTCTTCATACTTGGCTACTTTTCATCACCAAAACAATTGATAGACATATTATGTGATGGGTGGACAAGAGTAAAGTGTATATTTTCCATCAATGAAAAAATATCATGCATTATTATCTACCTCTTGCCAAAAATCTCCCCCTTTGGCATTGATGGCAATACTTAGTGAAAAATGACTAAGTGTCCAGTCAAAATGCCAAGTCTCAAAAACTCTCCAAAAAACTAAACTCCCCCTAAGATATATATTTCTCCTCTCTTAGTTTTATATGAATTTTTCAGTATATCTCTCCCTCTTTGACATCAATGGAAAATGAGGGGCCAAAAATCCAAAACTTATCTACCAAAGCTCCTATACTGTCCGCATACTTACAAAAGTTTGAAAATATCTGAGAGATTGTCCTTCAAGGCTGCCAAATTTGCAGTCCATGTCTTCCTCAAACTATCCAAGATCTGAATTTTCCCATAGATTACATAAGTCAATTTCTTAGCATGAATAATATTAGGTGGGGGTGGCGCTATACTTGTATTTTCTTCTTCCTCAAGACTTCTCTGTAGAATTTCTAACTTAGGAGTTATAAGACTGCTCAAGTCAGAAAACCTTCCTAACATCCTCTTCCTCTCTTCTTCTAAACATTTGATTTTATCATTAATTTTCACTACTTGCTTCATATGATAAGAATAAAATCCCTTTGAAGGATCAAAGTTTTTTTCTTTGTCTGCTAGTAATGCTTCTCTTTCCTTTAAGATCTTATCAATGTCAGAAATATTTGAAAATGGCTTGATGCACATTCTTAGAATATTACTTCCTTCCTGAATAGCTCCCTTCAACTGATTTATTCTTGTATCTAATGATATCTTATATTTTGTAATCATTGAACATAAATACTGAAGTCTTTTAGAAACTAAATCTTTTTGTACCTTATCCTCTGTTGCCTTCTCCAAAGACTCAATTTGTGTATCAAGGTTATTAAGAAGGTCATCTAGCTGATCAGAAATAGGGGTACCTTTATTTACATGAAAATTTTGCATAATCTTCCCAATCATATGAACTGACTTAGAAAGTAATCAGATACCTTTCTCACTCTTATTCAAATATTTTATTTACCCTTTGCATGGGCTAACACAAAATAAATTCACTAGTTCCTCTTCTTCAATGCTCTCTAGAAGAAATTAGAAGAATCTCTTGCCAACATTGTATCTTCCTTACCGACTAATGGCCCAATATATGTATGTAAATGATTTGTCTTCTCCTCATGATTCTTCAACTCATCTTCAGTATTAAATTTTTATTGTAATTCCTTCTCCTGTGTACTCATATCCATTTCATCAAGTTCATGAGCATCACTAATATGTTCATCAATCTCTTTTCCAATCTCAACCTCAACAAGATTATCTAAAGTGTATCCTCTTCCTGTCATAATTTCTCCAATTTCATATTCTCTCATCATGTTAGATGAATCTTTAAACAATTCTTTTTCTTTTTCTTCTCCTTTTGGATCTTCATCATCCTGCATGTCAAGAGTAATAGGTACACCAACAATGAATAGGTTTGGTTCCTTGACTATTGAAACAAATTGTTCATCAATGAAAAGTTTGTCCTTTGTCCTCTTAGTCCTTGTCTCTTTCCTTTTCGATGTATCAAGACCAACCTTTATAAGCATTTTACTGATAATGTGTTTTCTACAAGGTCTTTTCTCTTATCTTTGGATTTCTTCAATTGCTCTTCCAAATTTATAATGAATCCATCAGCTTCTTTCAACTTTTCTTCCAAATCAAGGATGTGAGCATTGGATTTGTCTAGATCTTCAAGTACATTCAAAATTTTCTTCTAAATACTGCTAGGTGGTGCCATTAGGATCTCCCTCAAGATGTTAAACTTCTTTCAAGGAACTAGGCTTTGCTACCAATTGTTAGACTAGGAAGCACTGAGGGGGGAGTGGGGGTGAATCAATGTAATAGTATTCTTAACTTTCTTAATCCAATAAAAAAATTGAGACCACAAATAACTGAAAGTAAATAGAATAAGATGAACACACATAACATCATAATACGATAATTTTTTTTTAGGAAAACCTTGTTAAGGGAAAAAATACGGTGGGGATGGTACCACAAATATCTCACTACTGCAATAATAAGTACCATGTTAAAGGTAATAGTACATATAAAGGGGAATGCACATTTATTCAAGCTTAAAACCTAGAGCTTACAACCTAGAGCTTGCAACTCAATACAAAACAATAATCTAACACTCAGTCGGGTTCACTGATTAATTACATTGAGATTATGGATAGGATACTCTCCCAAAACTAAACTAACAAACAACATCAACTATGCCAATACAGTTCTGATGAAGCTCTGATGAACATCACTATCTCATTATCTTCTTTATCAATCTTTGCATCAATAACACATCATTCATCTTTCATACTATGTCACACTTTCATTGCATCCAAAACTTGATCTTATATACTTGATCAAAACCCCAAAATATTAACACAGTAGACTCCAACAGGTAACATGCAAAGTAGAGATCATATAATGGTTAAATCTCCATGCTAAACTCTCCTAGAGATAAATATGATAATATACTATTGGCTCCATCAATCATACATCAAACTAATTAGATCATCGATCTGATAAGATCGGTGATTGATCCAATGTACTACTAACTCTGTATAAGATAGTTCTATGTCTGCCTAATACACAAAGTATCATATCTCCATCATACTGCATAAAAAAAAACATGATCATCAGATTAAACATATCATGATGTTTGATT
Source organism: Thuja plicata (assembly GCA_018584345.1). Taxonomy (NCBI): domain Eukaryota; kingdom Viridiplantae; phylum Streptophyta; class Pinopsida; order Cupressales; family Cupressaceae; genus Thuja; species Thuja plicata. The sequence goes on from MU213398.1 coordinate 84,919, forward strand.
ACAATCTTTACCTTCACATCATCTAATACATTAACCTATGTCTGTACTAACTCGATCTTTGAACCTGTATCCATCATTATTCTTCATACTTAGCTTATTTTCATCACCAAAACAATCAGTAGACAAAATATCTAATGGGTGGCCAAGAGTAAAGTGTACAATTTACATCAATGACAACATATCATGCATTATTATTTTACTCCTGCCAAAAAGAACTTGGCTAAAATTGTAGCCATAATAAACTATTTTCACATAACCCCAATAACCTTTTCTCTCAATTGGTCGAGAATAAGAAGCGGTGAACCCCTAACTCAAGAAATCAATGTTCTTGTTAATTATTATTGAATAAATCCCTCAAATATGGATACAAATCCTACATCCCACCTAGGAGAAAGATAAGTGTATATGTTCATTCTGAATACTGAATCCATGACCGATCCACCTACTCAAAGCATCTATTTCCTTTGATAAATTAGTTCACGAGGGAAAAATATGAAAAAAAATATTTAGAATACACAATACAAAATAATATACAAACATACCATCAAAATATGATAAGCTATACCTTGAAAAAAAATCTCATGACCCCAAAATATTCACACTCAATATACTATCTCATGAAAAAAACATATAATGTACTTGTAGATTCTCCATGTAAGGCTTCTAAAATATTAAGCTCCATAATTTCACTCCTTGTAAATAAGAAAGTGAGAATTATGTAACAACACATATCAATCCATGCTTCATCTCCTAAAAAATATAAATTACAAGAGATGCTCAATCAATCTTAACCAACAAGCCAAACGATATGTAGCCAATCTCAAAAACTATCATGTGCTTGATTATATAGAAATAAACTTGCACAAAATCACCAATTATTATCACATAAAACATACATCTTATACCATGATCTTACAAAACAATGTTCCCATTTATATTTTGTACTAAGTATTTTGAATATTAAGTAATTTTTAAAGTACAACCCACATTAAATATTTATCCCTATATTACTTACAACATAAAAAGTTTTTCCAAAAATGTTTAACCCATGAGATGCAAACATCTTTACATTCCTTAGGTGTACCATATATAATAATTATTACATTGTAGGCATTTTCTATCTGAAATGCAGAAGCTATTTTTTACAATCAATGATGGAACATACGTATATGAACATTGAGAAAATCCATATTGAAATACTAGCATACGACATGAAGGGATAAATGTGTAAATTAAGGGAGGTGTCTATGCAGCATGATATTTGCACCTTAGTTAACAAAATATGTTGTTAACACAATATGTTGATAACATGCATGTTAGCCTATTGTATTTGTTTGCAAATTACTAACACATGTTAACACAATAGGCTAACATATATGTTGTTAACATATTTTGTTAACAACATATTGTGTTAACATATGTTTACTAAGGTGCAAATATTGTGTTGCATAGACACCGCCAACAAAATAATGTTGTTAACACAATATGTTGTTAACATGTATGTTAGACTATTGTATTTGTTTGCAAATTAATTGATGAACTATAACTGATTGAATGTTTGAAGATGTTAAGTTGATGATCACAGAGACATAAGAAAGTTAATGCAAGACATTAAATCAGTGAACATATTGTATTGTCAATGATGCCAACTTGATATAATCTGTATGATCATGTACATATTGCTAAAGACTTCAAAGAATCAATGAATCAAAGGCTATGCTATCAGTAATGCATATAAGTCAAGTATTCACAAAGTGACTATATACACCGACGGAGTGCACACTGACGGTCAGAGTAAATCAACAAGGGTAAATTCAAAGTGTTACCCGACGATAAAATGCACAAGAATTACCGATGAGCAAATTCACAGTGTTTCCCGATGAGCAAAGCACAATGTAACCCGATGGACAGAATTACAATTTTGCCTGACGGAAGGAGATCTCGAAGAAAATTGAAGTCACACCGATGGAATAGTCAATTATTATCAATGACTAACTGAAGTATGGACCGACATGACAAAGAGTTTGGAGATGACAAAATGCTTAGCTGTCAAGAGCTAAAAATAGACTTAACTGATACTTATCATTGTTTTAATCAAAAAGATAAAGCCGGAGATAAGTAAAGGATTTAAATTTGCTTTGTCCAGTTGGCAAGAAGATCTCAATGAGATAAAACTGGAGTTTTTCTTTGTATCTAATTGACGAGAATTGTGGATCACGCCAAGATCAAGAAAGCCAAGAAATGGTGAAATCATGTCTATATAAGAGACAAGCTTATTCATTATGAATAAGGGGAGTGACAAAAGAATAGATGCTGAAGAGATTCTGAAGGAGAAGAAATTCTTCATTTAGACCTGATCAATCAAGCTGAGGAAAGAGCTAAATTCTGCGGACATCGACGAATAGTGATACAACATCACAGAGCAAAACAATGTGGAGCAAAGGTATTGAATTGATAACATTGATCAGAAAGGTAATGTACTTACAATAGATCTAAAAATCTATAATTCAAGTTGTATATGTGAACAAATAAGAGCTAAAAATAGACTTAACTGATACTTATCATTGTTTTAATCGACAAGATAAAGCTGGAGATAAGTAAAGGATTTAAAGTTGCTTTGTCCAGTTGGCAAGAAGATCTCAATGAGATAAAACTGGAGTTTTTCTTTGTATCTAATTGACGAGAATTGTGGATCATGCCAACATTAAGAAAGCCAAGAAATGGTGAAATCATGTCTATATAAGAGACAAGCTTATTCATTATGAATAAGGGGAGTGACAAAAGAATAGATGCTGAAGAGATTCTGAAGGAGAAGAAATTCTTTATTTAGACTTGATCAATCAAGCTGAGGAAAGAGCTAAATTTTGCGGACATCGACAAACAGTTGTTGAGATTGCTGATACGCAATCAACCAAGATCACCTGCATGCAAGACCATTACAAAGAAGAAGAAGACAGAAAGAGGATAGAAGTAATCAGACAGCTATGGCGGCCAAAATGAAAGAGATTGCAAATCCATTGAAACAGAAATAAGCTTCTATTAACTAAATGATTTACAAAATAATCTCCTTAAGAAATACAAAGAAGACAATCCTTATAAAGGATGTCGAAACCCTAAAAGGGCAACTGCTAGGAAATAGAAACTTTCCTAAAACTGCCTAAGTGAACTTAAGCACTAAAGAGCAATTGCTAAATTACTCTAACAACAGTGATACAACATCACAAAGTAGAACAGTGTGGAGCAAAGGTATTGAATTGATAACATTGATCAGAAAGGTAATGTACTTACAATAGATCTGAAAATCTACAATTCAAGTTGTATATGTGAACAAATCAATTTATTGTTTCAGTTTAACCATTGAAGCAACAAGTCTCTTAATCGAGCAGGACTTAAAAGTCTTTTGTAATTGAGATACATCCCAAGGAGTATCAAAAAGTTTGATCATACAAAGTAGCATTGGATATGCCCGATACCTATTGACAGGCCAAGTCAGTGTTTGATCAAGGATGGTAGCATTAGATGTCAGATACTAAGTGACAAACTATCTATTTAAATCCTCTAACAAGGTCACACCTAACAGTGTGTTTGTAACATTTAACAAGGTTGGCTCTTAACTGAGCTCACTTCAGAAGAGTGAAAATTTGGGGTACCGGTCCCAGTGGTTTTTCCCTTAACAGAGTTTCCACATTAAAAATCCATGTGTTAATGTGTCTATGAGTCATTACTTTATTGTTTTGCATTTCACTTAAGTAAATCTGGATTGATCAGTATACACTAGTTATTTACTATGTTTCGGTAAATAGAAAGACTACTTATCGGCAAACATACAAAAGAAGGTTTTACAAATCATTCCGATAAGTAGTAATTTGATATAAGTATTTCAAGGAATTCATCTTGTAGGACTGAATATAACTAGAGGCTTAAAAGTGGCAATAAGTTTTAAAGGGTTGATTTAAGGATTAATTTTTGAGGCCACTGATTCACCCCCCCCTCTCAGTTATTACTAACAATTTGTATTAGAGCTTGTGCGTTTAGAAGCAAGGTTTCAAGACCTAAGCTAAAGATCACAAGATGAATAGACTAGATGTGCCCAAGTTGAACAAAGACAACTTTGCTTCATGAAAAATCAGAATAAGACTCCACTTATCAGGTATTGGAAATGATGTTAATCAGTACTTAGATACTGAATATATGTTGCCCACAGGAGCACCCACAGTTGAACAAATGAGAGAGAAGCATGAGCACAACTGCACGATGATAGAGTTTGCTTCCTCACTCTCTGATATTGAATTTGAAGATGTCAAAGCATGCACAACTATAAAGCACATGTGGGATAAATTGAAGCTTGTACATGGTGGTGATAAAAATGTCCTGAGAGCCAAGGCAGAAAGCCTTAGAGAAAATTTTGATGATCTCAGAATGAAAGAAGGTGAAAACATCACTCAGTACAACACAAGAATCAAAGAGGTAGTCAATGATATATGAGGAGTTGGAGGTGTACTAGATGAAGATACAGTGGTAAATAAAATTCTAAGAACCTTGCTGCCTACTTATGTTATTAAAGTATCTTCCATACAAGAAATGAGAGCAGTAGAAAATAGCAATGTTACTCTAGATAGTTTGATTGGAAGACTAATTTCATTTGAGATGGATAATTTTGATAATAGTGTCTTACCAAACATAGATTCTGCATTCAAATCTTCTTTGAGAATAAGTAAATCAAGTCATAAACACACTATGAGAAAAGATAGTGATAGTGAAAGTGAAGAAGAAGATCTTGATGAAATTGAAGCACTTATGGCTAGAAGAATGCAGAGAGGAAAAGGTAAATACAAAGGTAAATTACCACTTGTATGTTTTAATTGTAAAGAGATTGGGCATTTTTCTACAAGATGTCCTAACAGAAGAAAATATGATAGAAGTAGTGACAGGTCATTTGAAAAGAAGTTTGACAGAGGTGATTACAGAAGCAACTGACAATCAGAAAGAAGAGATACCCGAGACTACAAGGAAAAAGGAAAGAAGGCCAGTTACCTAGCTAAATGCAAAGATGAAGATACTGACACCGAATCTGATGAAGACATCAAGATGGCATTTGTGGCAGTAAAAGATGATTCAGATGAAGATGAAGAAAGGTATGTAGAAGCTGCGTTCATATCTAAATTTAGTAAAAATGATGTCTGGATCATAGATAGTGGCTGCACTCATCATATGACCGGTGAAAAACAAAATTTTGAGACTTTTAAATACTATAATGGTGGATCAGTAAGAATGGGTAATGACACACCTTGTCCGATTGAAGTAAAGGAACTATAATGTTGAATAACCTGATAAAATGTGAAAATGCTTATTGGATGAAAGGATTGAATTATAATCTATTGAGTGTTTCTCAGTTGAATAATTTAGGTCATATAGTATCATTTGAAAATAAGAAGGCAAAGATCTTCAATAAACCAGGAAGTCTGATTGGTAACTGTGGGCAGACAAAAGGTAACTTATTCTATCTGAATGATACTGACACCACTTGCTTAATGGCTAGAAATGAAGACATATGGTTGTGGCACAAAATATTGTGTCATGTAAACCTTGAAAACATAATAATGATAATTAGAAAGAGAAATGTAAGAGGCTTACCGACGATGATTAAGCCAGACAATATCATGTGCAAAAATTGTCAAAAAGGTAAGATGAAAAAGTCTAGCTTCAAAAGAAAAACCCATACATCTGATGCCATTCTAGAATTAGTCCATACTGATCTATATGGACCCATGAGGTCAACGATTTACTATGGTGATAGATATTTTATTCTCTTTGTTGATGATTACTCTAGAATGATGACGGTAATGTTTCTAAAAGATAAATCTGAATCATTCAAGATGTTTAAATGGTACAAAGAAATGGTAGAAAAATAACGTGGTAAAGAATTGAAATACTTAAGATCAGATAGAGGAGGGGAATTTATTTCAGATGAATTCACTAACTTTTGCGATGAGCATGGAATCAAAAGACAGGTCTCTGCACCGAGAACACCACAGCAAAATGGAATTGCTGAAAGAAGGAATAGATCCATTGTTGATTGTGCAAGGACACCAATGATAGAGAAAGGCATCACCCAAATCTTCTGGAGGGAAGTTGTCAGTACTACTTTTTACACATTGAAAAGAGTACAATTGAAAAAATACACCAAGAAGACACCTTATGAGCTATGGTATGGTTACACACCCAATGTAAGTTACTTCAAAGTTTTTGGTAGTCAATGTTATATCTTAAAAGATGATAGAAATGGAAAGCTTGACTCCAAGAGTGATGAAGGAATCTTTCTAGGGTATTCCACCAAGAGAAAGGCTTATAAATGTCCTAATAAAGCCTCTAAAAAAATTGTTGAAAGTGCAAATGTAGAGATAGCTGAATTTGCAGAGAAGAATGAAAAGGAAAGCACAAAAGAACCAGAGGACTACAACAGGTTTGTTTATAATGAAGAACTTGACACTCTACCCGAGCAACAATGTAGAGCTCCCGAGCAACAGATTATTGCACCCGAGCTTCAGGATGCAAATACCGACAATCAAGTATTGCTTAAGATGATGTACCAAGCAATGGAGATCAGAATGAAGAACACAATGATGATCAAGCTAATAGACAAAGAATTGAACCTATGCTTGCCAGATATGTCAGAAGGAACCATCTACGGAACTAGATCATATGAGACAAGAAGGCTGGTATGAGAACCAGAAGTAAGTCTCTAAACACAATATGTCTTATTTATGATTTTGAGCCAAAATCTGTCAATGTTGTACTTGATAATGATGAATGGATTAGTGCTATGAATGAGAAGATTGAGTAGATTGAGAAAAAAAACACATGGACACTTGTATCGAGACCAGATGACAAGAATGTCATCGGTACAAAATGGATATTCAGGAATAAACTGAATGAGAATGGAGAAGTCACCCGAAATAAAGCAACACTAATATGCAAGGGGTATGCACAAGAATAAGGGATTGACTATGGAGAGACCTTGTCACCCATTGCTAGGCTAGAAGGAGTGAGAATATTACTTTCTTATGTTGCATGTAAAGGATTCAAGGTATACTAAATGGATGTCAAGTTTGCATTCCTAAATGGAATACTTGAAGAAGAGATATACATTGAGAAACTAGAAGGATTTGTTGATCCAGACAAGATGAACATGGTATGTAGACTACACAAGGCCTTGTATGGATTGAAACAAGAACCCCGAGCCTGGTATGAAAGAATTCATTCCTATCTCATAAGTATTGGATTTGTAAGAACTAGTGAAAACAATAATCTTTATTTGAAGGAAGACACTGATGCTAACATTTTGATTGTTGAGATATGTATTGATGACATCATATTTGGAGGCAATGATATGCTATGAAAATCATTTGCAAATGAAATGAGAAAAGAGTTTGAGATGTCTATGTTTGGAGAGATCAAGTTCTTTCTTGGTCTACAGATCATGCAACAAGATGAAGATATTTTTATTACACATTCCAAATACATCAAAGAAGTGATGAAAATATTCAAGATGGAAGATTCCAAACTAGTTGGAACACTGATGGCAACTGGATGTAAGTTGACAAAGGAGGACAAGTCATTAGAGGTAAATCAGACTTTGTACAGATCAATGATTGGAAAACTCATGTATGTTGTACATACTAGACCAGATATTGCACATGCAGTAGGAATAGTTGTAAGATTTTCTGCTAATCCTAGGGAATCACATATGACTGCTATGAAAAGAATCCTAAGATATCTAAATAATATCAAGGAATATGGCTTATGGTATAGAAGAGAAGGTAAATTTGAACTTAAGGTCTTTACCGACCCTGATTGGGCTAGAAATATTGATGACCAAAAGAGCACAACTGGAGGAGCATTATTTATGGGTGACAGACTTGTCACATGGATCAGACAGAAGCAAGGATGCATCTCTCAATCTACTACAGAAGCATAGTATGTTGTTGCTACTGCAAACTGCTCAAATATTGCATGGATCAAACAGTTACTAGAAGGTATACATATGAAAATTCTTGAACCAGTAATTATATATTGTGACAATACCAATGCAATAAATATTTCCAATAATCCAGTCATGAATGCTAAGACAAAGCATATCACCATCAAGTATCATTATTTGAGAAAACAAGTTCAAGCAAAGGAGGTGATACTTGAGTATGCGCAATCAAAGGAACAATTAGCCAATATTTTCACCAAGCCACTACCTAAGGATGCATTTGAGTACTTGAGAAGGGTCAGACCCTTGTCTACTGGTCAGTAAGATGACTAGAAGGCTGCATCATCCTACATATTATCAAAATATCATTCATGTTGATGCAAGAAAAGAAATGGAATTCAAAGATTAATCTATACACAACAAGGTATTAATATACTCCGAGCACCAAAGTTGTTGTATTGTTGGTGGATTGGGAAATTCAAGGAGTACATTATGGATAGAAAGGATTTGTTTGGCATTATTGTCAAAACTATTTGTTTGGCATTGTTGTCAAAGGGAGAGATTATATCGATTATCACCCTAGGGAGAGATTATATCCCTCAAGAAGAGATTATATAAAAAGATATTATATCAGGAGAGATTATATCCATCACATTATCCAAAGGGAGAGATGTAACCAGAAAGGGGGAGTACATACAAAGCGAAAGAATTGCTGACAAGAGACATCAAAAGAAAAGAGAATAGTGAAAGGGAAAGAGTTTGACCAGGGAAAAGAACACATCACATAAGAGTAAGGAAGATTCTACATCTATCCAATCAAGGGATTGAAGACATAGAGAAACCTGCAAGAATAAAATCTAAGCTATATAAGCTTATCGAGGACCAGATATTTGTATCGGTTATAATACATAAGATTGGTAGTTTGATGAACTTCAACTGTTATATTTCATATTGTATTAGCGATAATATAGTGTGATAATGTAGTGTGTTTCCATCAATGCCAAAGGGAGAGATTGATGAACTATAACTCATTGAATGTTTGAAGATGTTAAGTTGATGATCACAGAGACATAAGAAATTTAATGCAAGACATTAAATTAGTTAATGTATTGTATTGTCATTGATGTCAACTTGATATAATCTGTATGGTCATGGACATATTGCTAAAGAATTCAAAGAACCAATGAATGAAAGGCTATGCTATCAGTAATGCATATAAGTCAAGTATTCACAAAGTGACTGTATACACTAATGGAGTGCACACCGACGGTCAGAGTAAATCAATGAGAGAAAAGTCACAGTGTTACCCGATAAGCAAATGCACAAGCATTATCGATGAGAAAATTCATAGTGTTGCCCGACGAGCAAAGCACAATGTAACCCGACAGACAGAATTACAGTGTTGCCTGACAAACGGAGATCTCAAAGACAACTGAAGTCACACCAATGGAATAGTCAGTTATCACCAATGACTAACTAAAGTATTGACCGACAGAATAGAGAGTTCAAAAATGACAAAATGCTTAGTTGTCAAGAGCTAAAAATAGACTATACTGATACTTATCATTTTTTTAATCGACAAGATAAAGCCGAAGATAAGTAAAGGATTTAAAGCTTCTTTGTCTAGTTGGAAAGAAGATCTCAATGAGATAAAACTAGAGTTTTTCTTTAAATCTAATTGGTGAGAATTGTGGATCACGCCAAGATCAAGAAAGCCAAGAAATGGTGAAATCATGTCTATATAAGAGACAAGCTTATTCATTATGAATAAGGGGAGTGACAAGAGAATAGATGTTGAAGAGATTCTGAAGGAGAAGAAAGTCTTCATTTAGACCTGATCAATCAAGCTGAGGAAAGAGATAAATTATGCGGACACCGAAGAACAGTGATACAACATCACAGAGTAGAACAATGTGGAGCAAAGTTATTGAATTGATAACATTGATTAGAAAGGTAATGCACTTACAATAGATCTGAAAATCTGCAATTCAAGTTGTATATGTGAACATATCAATTTATTGTTTCAGTTTAACCATTGAAGCATCAAGTCTCTTAACCAAGCAGGACTTAAAAGTCTTTTGTAATTGAGATACATCCCAAGGAGTATCAAAGAGTTTGATCATACAAAGTAGCATTGGATATGCCTGATACCTATTGACAGGCCAAGAGAGTGTTTGAACAAGGATGGTAGCATTAGATGCCAGATACTAAGTGACAAACTATCTATTTAAATCCTCTAACAAGGTCACACCTAATAGTGTGTTTGTAACTTTTAACAAGGTTGGCTCTTAACCGAGCTCGCTTTAGAATAATGAAAATTTGGGGTACTGGTCCCTGTGGTTTTTCCCTTAACATGGTTTCCATGTAAAAAATCCATGTGTTAATGTGTCTATGAGTCATTACTTTATTGTTTTTCATTTCACTTATGTAAATCTGGATTGATCGGTAGACACTAGTTATCGGTAAATAGAAAGACTGCTTATCAGTAAATAGAAAGGCTACTTATCGGTAAACATACAGAAAAAGGTTTTACAAAGCATTCCGACAAGTAGTAATTTGATATAAGTATTTCAAGGCATTCATCTTGTAGGACTGAATATAACTAGAGGTTTAAAAGTGGTAATAAGTTTTAAAGGGTTGATTTAAGGATTAATTTTTGAGGCCATTGATTCACACCCCCCCCTCCTCTCAGTTATTACTAACATAATAACCCATGTTAACACAATAGGCTAACATACATGTTGTTAACATATTTTGTTAACAACATATTATGTTAATATCATAACTATTATTAATGGATCCAACATGCGGAATGATGGAGCGACAGCACCAGCAATAGCAGAAGGAGCAACAGTGATAGTTACAGTAGATGGATCAATAGCGACAGCAACATCACCAACAGCCCCACAACCAGATCTGGTGATATGATCAAAAGGAAGATCTCTCTGATGTGTTTAAAAATATTTTTTGAGCTACACCAATTGTTCAACCTACTAAGAATAAATACGCAAATAATGTAGGGTTTTCCAGAGTACCATTGATAGAGAAAAATGTCTCGGGTAATCAAGCTAGATCTATCTTCCATGGCAAAGTCGTTGTTCAACTGGTCAAGCCATTTTTTGTAAACCCTCACTTTCATTTCTTGAATCGCAAGCATTATGAGGTTTTTCAACCCTATGAGACTGGGGAAACTTTGAAAAATATCACCGATGTTGGCCACCCACCTCCACCCTCGGGTAAATCAGGTAAAAATTTTGAAAATAATTTTGAGCGGGAAATGGGGAAACCTAAAATTCCAAATCTGAAAGCTTTACCGACTGGTAAACATGGATACTGACATAGGCCCAGGAAACTCCTCAGAGAGAAACATCCAATTTTTTATATTTGTGAAGGCACCCCCCTATATCACCAAATCACAATCAAGATGAATCTACCAAGAGCAAGCATGATCAACTTCAAGGGCCTATGCCACCGCCCTTTGTGGGTGATTGCCCTAATCGAGCCCCCTTCATTCCAAATAAATCAAAGCAAGTCTGGAAAAAGAAAGATTCCCAAATCAACACCAACTCGGCTCCTAACTCAGCTTCAATCATTCTTCCAGATAAGATGTTGTAGGAGCACATTGGCACACTTAGGCATTTGGCTCTTATAGGTAAGCTTTCACCAAATCACCTATCGTTTACTATAATTCAAGAATGGGCCTTACATACACTTGTGGGCTTAAAGGACATATTTTATGTAGACCCAATATCAAAAAAATTTATGCTCATCTTTCTCTCCAAAGCAGATAGAGATTTGGTTCACCAGTATAAAAGTTGGTTTTGTAAAGGATCAGCCTCTTTACTATGGTTTGGATCCCCAATTTTAAGCCCGATCCCAAACTTGCACGCTTCTTCCCCCACTGGGTTTCTTTCCCTTTGTTACCACTTGAATACAGAGATCCAGATATTATTGAGCTCTTTACAAATACTATGGGTATCTTCATTAGGCATGACCTCATTCCATTTGAAGCCCCTCATCGAGAAGCTTGAGTTTGTATTTTAATTGATAGCCACAAAGATTTTACTAATCAGATTGTTATCAAATCTAAATGGGGAGATTGGGTAAGATAGATTATCATCCAAAAACCAGAGACCATTCACAAATTTCAAAGCAAACTTGGACACTTCATATCCAATTGTTAGAAGGACCATCCATCGGAGGTCAGAGTATGCTCGGATCATACCTCAGATCCTTTGGAATGTACTCATAACAGCTTGCAAGCAATTTCTTCTTCCCAAGGTAAATCCAAGCCACCAATACAAACTAAAGTATGCATTGACAATACTTCAATGCCTCAAGCACGGAACTCAGTAGAAAGGTTCTTTGTTCTACTACAACACTTCTTCTCATACTTATCCCTCTGCTTGCAATGGAGAGATTCTAGGTCTTCTCTTTGCATTAAGGGTTTGGAGATAGATAGTATGTCGGCCCCTAGAAATATGCATGTTGACAACATTGTCCATCATTTAATGTTTCAAGAATCCCCCATTAATCTCCCTATTCACAATCAAGATAGTCATGGGGTAGTATTTTTGGGTGAAAAATTGGGAAAAATAACTTGTATGGAAACAAAACACAAACTTGATCAATTACAAGGTTTAGCTGAGGAAGAAGGAGCACACATTTTAGAGCATGAACAACCAGATATATCTGAATATACAGATTTAAAGGACTCAACTGAGAAAGTAAGAGCACAGAGGGTAGCGACTACAGAAGTGAATTTCAGTGAATTTCCAGATACAGAGGACCTTCCTCTATATCTTCCACAAGGCAACATTTATGAAAAAATGGACCTATCATTTAAAACATTGGTATACTCCATGAGGGATAAAAATTTAGAGGTGGAAGGGATAATTAATAGCAGCTCTAATCATTCAATATATGAGGTCTGCTTCTACCCTAATTCCATTAATTGTGCCACTACAACACTCCAAGAGTGGGACAAAGGTGAGGAAAATCACATAGAGGATGATGATAAAAATAATGCACCTAAATTGGAGGGAATTCATGTACTACAACAAATCCTCTCCATAGAACAGACGCCATCATAAAATGCTCAGCCCACCAAGACACCTAAGTCTAAAGGCAGAAAACCAAAAAGTGCAAAAACAAAGGAAGAAATAGTAGCTGGTATACAATCCACACTAGATGAAAAGTTTGTCTCCATCAAAAGATCGACAAGGAGGATGAAAAGTCCTTCTTGTCAGCAATGAAGATCACTTCATGGAATTTCAGAGGCATTAATGCCTCTGAAAAAATAATTAGAATCAAATCGATGATTGATTCTATTCATGTAGACATTGTCCTATTGCAAGAAACAAAAATGTCCCAAGAAAACTTTACAAAATCAGTTGGCAAATGGGCTTCTTGGGCATCTATTCACCAGCAAGGGATGGGAGCCTCTGGAGGATTAGCTATCTTATGGAACCCAAAAACCATCCAATGGAGATTGATTAGGCAGGACTCTAACTGGCAACTTTTAAAGATGAACAATTTTGACTTCTCTTTTGTGTTGATTAATGTTTATGGGCCCACTTCCACACAAGATAAACAAAAGTTATGGGCACACTTAACGCAATTAATTCAGACCCACAGTGATCACAATGTAGTTTTAGGAGGAGATTTCAATGCTATTCTCTAGTTAGAGGAAAAATTTGGTGGAATATTCCCTCCTCTAAGAACCATACAAGATTTCTGCTCTTTGCTGAATGACAAAAACTTAATGGATGTAATCCCAACAAATGGAACCTTCACCTGGAAAAATAAGAGAGATAAATTTGCACAAATAGCTTCCAGATTGGACAGGTTTCTAATATCACAAGATTGGAAGCTTATTAATGTTCAATTCCAATCGAAAATCTTATCTCTTCTGGGTTCTGATCACTTTCCGATAGTGTTGTCTATTGACAATACAACCACACTCAGGGGGCATAAACCTTCCTTCAAGTTTGAAAGAATGTGGCTTAGACACCCACACTTCATCCCTCTACTAAAACAATGGTGGGTTAGCTCTCCATTTGTGGACGGTCCAAAAATGCACCAGTTTGCCATGAAACTCAAATACATCAAAGGCCACATCAAAAAATGGAATGACCAAGTGTTCAAAAACATTTTTCAGCAAAACATCTGCTTAGTCTGGTGAAAACAGGTATGAGGTCTACTCTGGAGAATTTGATTTCTCTAAGTAAATTGCTAGAAGGAAACAAAGATACCATTGACCTTGCTAATCCTACCCAGCAGATGGGACCTGGCACTCATACTAGGTCTAAGAAGCAGAAGGTTGATGGTCAGGATATTCAGAAGCTGAAAGACAATGTGAAGACTATGCAGACTCAGCTGGAGGAATCTGAGAGCTTCCTGAAGAAAATAAGAGGGATAGAAGAAAATAAGAGGGAATGAGGAAATGTTAAAACATCTGGTTAGTCTGGTGAACACAGGTATGAGGTCTACTCTGGAGAATTTGAATTCTATGAGTAAATTGTTGGAAGGAAACAAAGATACCATTGACCTTGCTGATCCTACCCAACAGATGGGACCTGGCACTCATACTAGGTCTAAGAAGTAGAAGGTTGATGATCAAGATATTCAGAAGCTAAAAGATAATGTGAAGACAATGTAGACTCAGCTGGAGGAATCTGAGAGCTTCCTGAAGACTTTGTCTTGATCTCGGTGCTGGTGGCTTTTTTTCTCTGTTTCTCTTCCAACGTCTTTTTTGTTTTTTTGCTTAGTAGGTGTTTATTGTTGAATCTGGGATTTGTCCCTTTGTAGCCTGCTTCTTTCCTTGGGGCATCTTTTTGTTATTTGGGTTTTCATGCCTATCTCTCTTCTCTTTTTTTAAAGGGTTTCGGGGTCCCTTCAAAACCTGTTTTTACCGTAATCAAAAACATTTTTCAGCAAAAAGATATAGTAAAGCAAAAGCTAGTAGACATAAATGAGCAAACCATACAGCAAGGTATGGACAATGGCACATACCTTAAGCAAAAAGAATTACAACAAGAATGGGAAGAGATATGTAGCAAGGAGGAAGATTACTGGAGACAAAAATCCCATGAGCTATGGCTACGAGAAGGGGATAAGAATACAAAAAAATTTCATGCTTCAGCCAAGCAGAAGCGAGCAGCCGGCACAATTTTCATTATTTCAGAACACACAATGGGTAAGGTCTTGTCAAATGCCTAGGATATCCAACAAGAAGGGGTAAAATTCTACAAGAACCTCCTCTCCCCAAACCAAGACCCTTCTCCATCACAAGAACAACTGGATGAAATACTAGAAGTCATTCCAGTATTAATCACACAACAAGATAATGACATCCTCATGGCCCCATTTACTATTTAGGAACTCAGACAGGTAGTCTTCTCGCTGCCTCCAGACAAAGCTCTGAGCCTGGATGGTTACACTACACTATTCTTCCAAACATGCTAGAATATTATTGGTGGGGAATTGTTAGCAGTAGTAGAAGAATCAAGGAAAAATAAGGCTATGCTGAAATACTTTAACACTACGAACATTACTATCATTCCAAAGGTTAAAAATCCTAACACATTTACAGATTTCTGCCCCATATCACTGTGCAATACAACCTACAAGATCATAACCAAATCCATCTACTTAAGACTCCAACACCTCATCCCTTCAATTATATCTCCAGAACAAGGAGGTTTTGTTCCAGGAAGGGAAACTATGGAAGGAGCTCTGGTTGCCCATGAAGTCCTCCATTCGATTAATGAAAACCAGTCCTCCAAGTTTGTCATCAAACTGGACATGATGAAGGCCTATGATAGCGTATCTTGGAATTTTCTTTTTCAAGTCCTTCATCGGTTTGGGTTCTCAAGTCATTGGTGTAAATGGATACAGGCCTGTGTTGCAGGGGCTTGGTATTCTATCATCATAAATGGAACAATAGTGGGTTTTTTCTCCTCTACTCAAGGTGTTAGACAGGGTGACCCTCTGTCTCTCATTTTGTTCATAATTATGGCAGAAGCATTGAGTATAACAATCAAGAAACAACAATCATTGTGAACGTGGATCGGTGCTCAGATTGGAGAAACAGGCATCTCAGTTACACATTCACTATTTGCAGATGATACACTAATGTTTGGTAAATCCTATGTCAAAGAAGCTAGGAAAATTAAATATGTCTTGGATCTCTATTCAGCTACCTCAGACAGAAAGTGAATGTCCAAAAATCACAAATTTACTTGTTCAACACAAATCAGATCATATCGGATAGGATTGTCTGAATCCTATAGTTCTCGGTTGACATTTTGCCATCAACTTACCTAGGGATCCCCTTCTTTGTGGGAACAAATAAACCAGGATACTGGTCCTCGGTCATCAAAAGAATAAAACCAAAGTTCTTTCCTGGAAGGCTAGGTGGCTATCTTTATCAGGAAGAATCCTTCTTATCAAGTGTGTTCTTTTGGCAATCCCCAATTACTACCTTCCTATCCTTAAAGCGCCATCCACCATAATTCAGCAAATCCAAAAAATAATTAGAGAATTCTTATGGAATGGGAACATGAATAATGAAAAGAAGATCCCACTTATTTCACTTCAGGATATGTCACAAGGACCAACTAGAGGAGGTGCAGGATTGCATGATTTACATAACAGGAATAGAGCTTTTGGGGGAAAGCTTGTGTGGAAAATGTATACTAAACCAAATAGTAAATGGTGT
>MU213398.1:103220-119362 GCA_018584345.1 Thuja plicata
TATTACACTTATAATGCCAAGTGTAATCCCAGGAGATATGTGTGAATTAAACAGATTAGTGGAATTAGATCAATCGAGCATTGCACATAATGATGCATAAAATGAACATTCACATAGCTGCAAAGTACGCTGGCAATAGGATCGGTTTCAAGCATATAGATGATGTCATCAACACACACACGTGAGGGTATGTGGTAATCAAGGTGAGCAAAGGTACGCAGGTGATGTAAAATAATTAATCCTCCATGTGGGAATTGAATTCCAGAATGAACAGCGATCTTTAATAGGTGATGGGTTGATCTCAAGGTGAAAAAGGAAGTACACCTAATTAATGCAATTATGATGCAAAGCTAGGCATTTCAAAAAAGTGGATCCCAGAACTTATTGTCACCATATCCATTGCGCATGCCCGCCCTTAACCAGGGAAATCTGGAATGCAAATAGTGTCAAATCAGAGTTAATTGCAATAAAGACACACTCATTTATGTGCCTCGATGAAGCCATCAAAGAACTCCGCATATCTTATTTAAATGCTTCATGACACAATGTGTAACACAAGCATTAGAGTATGGATTGTATGGCAGAGGTATGTGTTACTTGCCGGTCTTGTGCTACTCATCATTCCGAACTATTGCCAAAAAATTACAAAATTTGGCTGTCGTCCAACATAAATGAAGACATGCTCCCAATGTGCATCAATGATCAAGAGATGGATGAAATGTTTCTGGTGCACTCTGATGCCATTCAACACGCAATCATACAGGTAATGGGTCATGAGAACTTTGACCCACAAACTAAACAATTTTTGTTCCCTTCACAGCTAGTGTCTATATTTATGTCGAATGCAATGGACCTCCTTCATTCCCCTCGTTTATTAGAAATTTTGGCATTCAAAGTGGTTCATAAGCAGTTTTGGGTTGCCAACAAACTAAAGCATGCTATGCAAAATTATGACCTCTGGAATGGCCACACGTTGATTGGGGGTTTGTTTACCACACATCAAATTTTGTACAACCATGGATTCTTAGTGGCGTTTAATGGAGCCAAGAGGGCAATAGAAATGCATAATACACAAATCATGAGAAATGCACTCCAAGAGAATGGGCATGTCCTTGGCCAGCTGTTGGAGGGGAAAATAATGGCTACGGTTCTCGCACTGACAGACCTTCTAGGGTTACCAAATTTATCAGGGATGCCTAGGCACACCAATCCCCGGAGACCTCATGTAAGGCATGAAGAAACCCCAAGCTTCAATCTGTAGCGAAAAGATATTTGGGCCCTAGAGAACAGACCTAGTTTACAAACTTCCCACCATTTGGATTGGGTGTCAGGTGCAGCATCCAAATGGGCGTCGGGTGCTACAACCAATTTGGGTCAGGAAGGCAGAAATCAGGAAGCACATGGAAGTGGGTGGGTTACCGAATCCCCAGAACTAGAACCAACTGGATGTTCTTCGGGTTGGGGACCACAATATACGACACCACATGAGAAGAAGAATATGGCAGATTGCGGTTGGGATATGGCTGCAACAGAGGAAGGAGTAATTGCGTTGGTTGTGGAGTGGCTGCACCAATCGCATCAATCTGTGGATGATGCTGCAATGCAAGAGTAAAGCAAGTAACTGCTGGTGAAGAACTTTTTTGCAAATATGTATAGTCTTTGATATAGTTCATCCCTCAACCATGCCTGGTTTTGTAGAGTGTTAAATTTTTTGCTATAATGGGCTTGAGAAGATATAAAATTTCATTTTGGGCTATCTATGGGTCGAATACCATGGTTTGGGATATCGGTGTCAGTGGTTCCTGACGATGACCAGAACCGACACCGACACTGACCAAAACTGACACCAACACCGACCAGAACTAACACCGATAATGGCCAGAACCGACACCGACGACAACAACAACTATTACCTACGCTACAAAGAACTGACACCAATGGACCGACCGAGATAACCGACAAGTGATCCCGGCTAGCAGGGTTAACCGATCGACAGTACTAATGACCTGAACTGGCCAGACGGTTTTATATAAATAATGACTGGAAAGAATGACTAATGTAGAAGGGTGGTGATGTTGTTCTTGAATATAAATAATGTATTGTATCTGAGCAAGGATTCTGGGTTTTCTTGCTGGTTCTTTCTCAGATGAGCTCTTGAACTAGCTTTTATTATTTAATATATTTATTTAGTGGCTCGTCCTCTTTTGCCTAAAAAAAAACAACATATTGTGTTAACATATGTTTACTAAGGTGCAAATATTGTGATGCATAGACACCGCCTAAATTAAGTGGGCAAGGAAAATTTTATGGTAGCAACGCCAACATATGTCATTAAGGTATCAATGACCCTCTCACTGTCAATTCACACTGTGTTAAACATGTTGCCATTGTTAGGGTCTTTGCACCCTCGGCTTACCACCAGTGAAAAAATGCAACCGCCATTAACATATACCCCTATTTCGCTAGCGGATGTTTTGTATTGTAAAGTTGATGCAAGATGATTGAAATCATTTCAACCATCACATTTTCACTATTTTGAAGCTCATGGATTTCTACTTTGGTAGGCCCAATTTGTTATATTTTGTTTCAAACTTTTTCTTTTTTTTTTTGGTCACATCATCACTGTTGCATGACGATGTTGCATTTCACTTTCTTGGCAGAGGCTGGATGGTAGTGGGAGAGGAGTTAGAACGAAGGAAAAATATGTTGAAGAAACAAAATAGCAACTGGTTAAACAAAAGGAACATAAACCCCCATGAGTGCCCAAACACTAAAATAGAGATTAAAAAGTGGGTGTTAGAGAAATTCAAAACTGCCATGATGACAAAACAGAAAGGTAGGAAAAAAACTTACTATGTCAAAGAATTTAACCCCAAGTGGGACCATGGGGATAAAGAATATTTAAGTTCCACAATTAAAGGCAAGACAAAAATTTTGATGGACCAGCTCTAATTTACGGTGTGAAACTGGTAGATGGAAAGTTCCCAAAGAGATGTGGGAAGAAAAAACTTGTAATTTTTGCAGTAGAGGGGTGGTTGAAATGGAGTGGTATTTTATCAAGAAATGTGCTACTTATGAGGATATTCACAGTCATTACAAAGAAAACGTACAAGTGAACAGTTTGAATGAACTTTTTGAAGAGACAAACTTACACAAAATGACTACTTTCCTAACAAGGATCCACAATAAAAGGGTCTACTTAGAGAAACTTCAGCATACAGATTAATTGGTTCTATCTTGGTCCCTTAGACTGATGGTCTCATGGATGTCATTAAAATTCCATCATTCATTCATTCACATTGATAACTTAAAATCATTCATCTTGTCTAAGAAGAGCATTAAAAAAAATTATGTTATCTTCACGAAATGTGTGCCAATAGAAATCTAGACTGTTGATTTCATTAATGGTTCCCTATTACGCCTATCATGGTCATTGATAGAAATTAGTTATACTAGCAATAACCTAGAACATTTTGTGCATTACATGTTCCTATGTATTTCTCAACCTTCATGTCATTTTTATTTAAATAAAATAATATTTTATGAGTAACAGATAATACAAACTACAGTGTGGAAACAAACACTCTACCCATGGTGTTTATGTTTTCAAGCTCTTTCCAAATATTTTAAATCTAAAGGTTGCAATCAAATACTAAAGGTGATGGATTTATGTTTTCATAAAAATGATGCGATCGGTTTATATTTTTCGTTAAAAAGTTAAAAGAAACATTAAAGGAGTGCAGGAAAAAGCTCTCTCTATCTCTATATTTTTAATAAACAACAATCAATTGTTTATATTCTTATCCATGTTGTCGTGATTGGCTCTTTTTATTAGATAGCTGAAACACTCGCCATAGTGAGTGTAAAAATTATTAATCTACATTTCTCCCATGAAATATGTGCTTTAGCTACTTCTTTCACAATATTTAGTTTATATTTATGATATATTAAAATATATTAATTATTACAATATTAACAAGTGCTATATGGTGGCTTAGTACTTGTAAAATCATATTGTAAAATTATATTGGTAAGTTAATTGTAATGGTAACTAAAATTTTAACAATCTTAATTTAATTATTATCTTTTTAACCATAATCCTAATTTTAATAAAAAAAAATTTAATTAATTATAAATTTATATAATTATAATAATATATTTTTAATAATTATAATTATAACAATTAGAAATATCATTTTTAATTATAATTATTTAAACAATTATTAATTATAAATTTTGAAGAATTTAAATGCTAATCTTAATTTATTGTACTAATATATTTTTTAATTATATATTATCAATAATATTATATAAAATATATTATTATATTATATATAATATAATTAAATAGTAAATATTTTAAAATGTGTAATAGTTACATTCATCACTTTAAAAAAAATTGATAGAAAAATTCATTGCAATAGTATATGCCTAAGACAAGTATAATAAGAAATTTTTAAGAATATAAAAATTATATTAAGTATTTACATTATTAAAATAAATAGAAGTAAATATAATTATTGTATAGATTTTATATAATTATAATATTTATTTATCATTATTTATATTAATATATTTGAAAAGTTAAAATTATAATGTTATTTAAATTTTCATAAAACATTATATAGAAATTAATTATCTATATATTATAATATAATAATTATTAAAATAAATAAGAAGAATTAAAAAATTTAGCTATAATTTATTATTTAGATATTAATAAATATTAAAATGATTAAAAAGATAATCTCAATGTTATAAATTAAGAAAATTATTAAATTGAACATGAATATAATTAAATTCTTAAATAAATTATTTTTGTTGTAAAATTATGGTTCAAATAGAATATTAAAAATTAACATAAATAATACTCCTCTCTATCTATATGTTGTAATATTTGTACCTCTCTTATCTCCTCCTCCTTTATATGTTTTATCTATATTTTTCTCATAAGTTATATTCAATCCTAGCTCAAGTAAAATAAATTAACTTTTTGCTAATAACTTACATTAAGTCTTAATTTTTTTTTTTAAAATATGTTTTAATTTAAAATTATATGTATAAAAACTAAATATATAAGATTACTTTTATAAAATTTTAATAATTTAAACAAATCATTTTGTATGATATGGTAAAAAGATGATTATTTAATTTATTAATCATATAGTACAATTATATTTATTATTTGATATAATTTTTCATTTAATATAAAATATATTATTCTAATTTTTTTAAAATAAATTTTAAACTCATTCCTTTATGCATATTTTTAGTAGCTATTTGTAATAGTTGTATTAGGCAGTTCAAGGAAATTGAAGTCAAAATGTGATGATGTTTTGTTCAAAGTTTGTTATAACATTTCTTTAAATATATGATATATTATAAGAAATGTCAAGTGTAATTTTAAACTCTAAAAAAGCTAGAAAAGAATTCACATTTTATGCTCCTCTTTCACATATTGTTTGCTCTTTGTGTAGCCTTTTCTTGGGGTTTGAAGGCAAGGGTGATAGTATTTATTGAATCTATTTTGCTGGGCATTTTTTTTATGTCCTTTGGAACTATTAAGGCAAGTACGTTGCAATAGAACACCCATCCTTATATGATGCATAATTGTAGTTCATGAAAAGTTGTTTCTAGAGTTGTCAAATTATTAAAGGTGGTGTATGGTGCATAGATTTTGCAGGGCAGATTGAGAGCAAACTAGGTTTTGGAGATGCAATGAAAGAAGTGTTACTAATGTGCTTAGAATTTGTTTATATTATTCACAATTTAAGTGCCTAGAATGAAAAATCATGTGGAATCATTGAAATTGTAACTTGTTATTTCTTTGGTTTTGGAAATCTTGGCAACATAAATCAAGGTTGGCCATTTTATTTCATAGGAGTTGCTCTCTTTGCAAAAGTAAGGAAGAGCATATGATAGGAAATTTATGGCATCTTTGTAAATTTAGGGTTTATCTATCATTTACATGGAAGTGCTCCAATTTCGAGCACTATGACCATAGTATGAAATTGTCACTAATGAATTATATAACTAAGTGAATCTTCCTCTAAAATAACAATTTGATTTTAATTTTTATTGTTTCTAGATTCATTGTGTTTTTCTTTGTAGTGAACGTTTGAATCACATTTTAATGATATGTTGTCATTGTTGGAAACTACAATTGAAACAATTGTTATATTGTCATTGATGTCAGACCTTGACTGATAAGACACTTGCTATCTTGTAAAGTGCCATATCAATTTATTGATGAAGAAGATTTGAAAAGGAGAGATAAAAAGAAGACCTGGTGGAATGGTTGAGTTATGTGAAACTACAAAGGGTACTTGATGAGATCGCACCTTGACAAGGTAATATATTATTTATCTTAAGTCTAAGTGAAGTTTGGATGACTACAAAATTAGTCTTGACCGAGTTATAGAGGAAAAAATAAAAACATAAGTTCAGAACAATTTGTGTTGAGTAATGTCGAGTGATGCGAGTGTCGACCAAGCACTAGTATGCGTCGAGCAAATTTAGTGTCAATCGAGCATCAATATTTGTCGAGTGTCAAAGAATTACTGAGTTACACAGCGATGACCGAGCGATAGTGCATAGTATTGACCGAGTGTCAGTATTATGATAGTTTGAGAGAGATTTGAGATCCCAACCGACATACTTGATTTTCTTGGTATATGTAAAGCATATTTAAGATTAGGATGATTGTTGTGGAGAATTAAATAAGAATTTAATATATGTTTAACCATTTTATGTATGGATTCAAGAAGGAGTTTTAGGATGTATTCTATAATGTAGATGGAAACAAAATGTTGGAAGGTTTCATTGGATCTGACATAAACCTAAGATCTATGGTGATGATTAAGCGGCAATAGATCGAGCTACCTGATCAGAGAGGTATAAGATTAGCCTAATTGCAGGTTATGATAAGTGTGAGGTATGTGGTTAATTCAGTTGATTGGAAAAATCTAAGCAGAAGGAAGAGAAGGTTGAAGAGAGCAGTACAAGATTGCACGGTGGTGATTGCTTGAATGATTTCTGAGAAGATCAAAGTGATAGAGATGACAATGAAGGCTAGTCAGTAAAATAGCATTTGAGCTATAATTGGATTTGTATTTGCAAAGTGAGTCAAGTATGTTTCCGATCATAATTTGTTGTTACTTTCTAACCATTGTATCAGTTGCAAAATCGTTTTAAACAAGGTTGACCTAACAATCATGTTGTTAAACCCTTTAATCAAGGTGACATTATAATGGAATGGTCTAAGCCCTCTAACAAGGCTCACTTTTAATAGAGTGATTAAATCCTTTAACCGAGTCACATTTAACAATGTGTATTGTAACCTTTAACTGGATTGGCTTTTCATTGAGCTCACTTTAAAAGAGTGAAAAATTGGTAGCATGTTACTGGTGGTCTTTCCCATATTTGGTTTCCACGTTAAATCTTGGTGTCATACTTATGTGAATTTTATTTGATGTATTGTACTGTTAAGAATTTTATATTCTACAAGTAGATTGCATTAGGACAGTATACTACAAGTTTATATTGTTGATTATATGTTATAGAGACTGAGTGGATTACTGAGTGGATCTGAGATGGTTGAAGTGTTTGAAAGTTAAATTTGTACATATGGACCTTGGATAACGTATTCACCCCCCCCCCCCCCCCCCCCCCCTCTCAGTTATTCTAAATCATTTTAACAGTCATGAAACATATGATTTTGAATGAAATGAGGAGAGGGAGGAGAGGTATAGTTTTGTCAAGTCTTAAATCACATTAGTATTCTAAATGTGACCTAAAACAAATTAAAAGATAAAATTTTAGAAGAAATTAATGCTTAGAGAAAAATAAGAGGAATGGAATTAATAGGAAAACCAGAGTATATTACTAGATTGCTTTAAAACACTTCACACTGGCTGTTCAAATATGCAAATTATTTTGAATTTATGACATCTTTTGATGAGTACATGTTGCTATGGTAATTGTACTTATTGTATCTCTTGGTGAACACGTGCAACTTGTGATTTTTCTTGATGTTTGTTTATATCCAGAACTTAAGTGTTTATTGTAAACATCTTATACCAATATGACAGTCAGTACATGATGAAAATGCCCTCCACCATTTGGTTGAAGTACTAAAATTGAGAGATGTTTGCCTTGGTCAAACCCTGGTTTTGGAATTAACCTCAAAGTATAATTGAAATTGCATAAATAAAACAAAGTAAATGAACAAATTCACCTTGCTTGTATGGAAACCCTTGTGGCAGATTCGAATCCATGAATCCACAAGTATGTATGCACCAAATGGATGTAGAATTTATAATGTAGGATGTCTCAAATCAATTTCTTGTAGATCTTCAACACCAATCTTGAATGGATCTTGGAATAGGAAGAGGCTTGGAGGAATGTGGATGGACAAATCTTCAACAAGAGGGCTCCATAGAGCTTGAATCCTTCAAAGGCTACCAATGGATCTCCTTGATGAGTTTAGTTCTTGAGAAGTCCTTGAATGCTTCAATGGATATTTGGCTTGCTTCAAATCTTGCTTCTTCACCTTTAGATTTCACTTCTTAAGTCTTTGATAGTTGATGATCATGGTTAGAGAAAATGAAAGAAGAAAGCTTCCTTATATATGAATCTAGGGCACAATCTTCTAGAGAGGTCTACATAGGAGAATTAAATTCTCATTATATCTATACCCCTAGAAGTGGACCTATATTAAATATAATTTAAGAGTCATCATTTCAGAACCCATAACAGCCGACCCGAAAGCAGGAATTAAATCTTTCCAAAGCCCGACATTCAGAAACCCCAAAAAATTGAAATCTTGACCTTGGGTCAGAAAAAGGTTGATTCTGACCTAGGTCAAGGTTGAGGTCGACCTTGACCCACAAAGGTCAATTTTGACCTTGAGGTCAAAAATATCAGTTTGCAATTTAGGGTGCCAGAAATAGGCTGGAGAAAAGTGGGAAATGGGGCAGAACAAGGTAAAAAGTCAAATCCAAGTCAGAGACCCATTCAAGGCACTTGACATGACCCTAAACCACTTACTCAGAAGGCTAAACCAGTCTAGAATGGAAGTGCTTCCATTTTCCAACTATACATTTAGCCCCCACTTTAGCAAGAGTATGGACTCAATGCAAACTCTTGGTAAAGGAGATCATAAAGAAGAGATAATATTATTGAAATTAAAAGGGACAAAGGAATCCTCAAGCCCCCAGGGACTTAAGTCTTTATCAACCCTAAGATCATGATAAGAAACACATCACTAGTTAAGGAGAAAGAGAGAGAGAGGGTGTGATTACCTCGCCCAATGAGAACTTATGTCCCGTTGTGAACCACACAAGGAAACAATGCAACTGGAAAGATGGAGTTGAACCACCTAGTGAATGTGGCTACTCACTAGTCAACCCATCAGTGAGGTCCGGTCTTAAGGACACCTTCCGACCTTAACGGATCAAAACATTGGAAATTAAAACTGGAGGGATCAAGAGATCCGTATAAATTTAAACTAGAGGGATCAAGAGATTCTATAAGGTAAAAATCCATGCTTTAAGGATTAGTCTTTAATCCATAAAGGGAGAAATTTTTAAGTTTGAAAATAATTTGAAAAGTGTGTGTGTGCAAAAAGTGAGTAGAGCGTATGCCACCACATTAAATTCATTGCTAACACTTTAACAATAGTAATGGATTTAACAGAAACATAAACTCTACTGATTATGTTTCCACTATGAGATGCCCCCAAAAAAAGACAAATCAAGGGAAATACCACATAAACATACAAAGAACATAGAAGGGATCTACCTACTGTGGGGTCAGTATGATCACAAGATAACATGTATATATAGATATGATATTATTGCAAATGAATTGACATCATTCCCCAAAGAAAGTAGAACTACAATCACAATGGAGGAAAGAAAACTCAAGAGTTACGAAGAAGAATCTTTTCGGACCACAACATGGAGACCAAAAAGAATCAGTGCTACCATGTCGCAGATCCATGTGGACTACACAAGGAAAACATTTACAAACAATAGCACAAGTACAAAAGAACATGAAAACAACATATAGAAGAGTAAAGATACATATAGAGGAATTGTACAATAGGTTTGATTCCTTTATCACCTTGCACCAACAAAGTAACAAGGGTCGTATAAAAGAGTCTAGCAAAAATTTAGCAAACACATTATAGGAGAAGCACAACACATCAGGCAAATACATAAAATTCTACCATGAAGGACAAGCCAATCAAGTGCATCACCAACTCTCCTTGTCTCAGTTTATATCATTTAGGGAAGGTGGGAAACTCACAAGAGGGACTATATCCAACACAGTAGGAATAATAGCCAGTTCCAACCAAGGATCCTCTTGAGAATCGTGTTGTTTGATACTAGGTGTAATTATCAATTGAGTTGAAAGCATATGAGATAAATCTATATCAAGATCTATGGTCTCATATTCATCACTAGGATCAATAGGATCATCAAGAGTATCCTCCTCCTCAAGATTAATTTAAAATAGGATCTAAGATGAAAATATGATCATCATAATCATTCATCTTAACATCATTATGAACATTAACTTCTTCCAACACATCAGGCATAGGTTGGTCAAAATAAGGTAAAGAATTTTGAAGAACATAAGCACGGGCCCTAGCATTAGCTCTATGCTTCTTTCGATGTTCATTATCAGATTTGTTATACTTCACTTTGTTTGACACATGTTGAGGACTAGGAGGAATAACAATGGGTTCCTTCACAAGTTCTATAGGAGGATTAGTAGGATTCACAGTAGGATGAGAAGCGATACTGGGAGGTTGAGTAATAGAGCTAGATATAATGGATAAATGAGGTATGGAAAGAGTAGGTAAAAGACCACGGTTAAGATCTATCTGAGGCATGCTTAACTCAATAATCTTGTGATTTTTATAGGCTTGATATGAATGAAAAAGGTTATCAAGGCGGGGAGGACACGAATTTGGTAATGAAGGCCAAAAAAAATCAAGAGTAGCACAATCTCTAGGCCTAGAAGGTTGCTACAAACTATGATTAATTATTTTCACTTCTCCATTATGAATGAACTTAATACACTTATGAATAGGAGAAGCAACAGAATGCATAGCAGTTATCCAAGGCAAACCAAATTTGACTTGAAATTGATCAGAAGTGGGAATGATAATGAAGGTAGTATCCACAACTTTACCACAAAGTTCAATAGGCAAGTTAATAAAACCAAGTTAAGGATAGAGAAAACCATTACAAGTTTGGATCCATGCATCAGATGTATCATAACAATAACATTGTAGGTTTTTCATAAAAAGGTTTTCCTCAGTAGTGACATTTATTAAAGATTTGGGATCAATAAGACAACCATATGTAATTATCTTAGCAATCATAGCATAAATATAAAGGGGACCATCGAGAGCCTTAATGGTCTCAGAATCATCAAAGGTAATTGAGAGATCCCTAGGTCATTTATCCTTAGTTTGTTTTTGAGGTTTAGGTGGAGCTTGAATTTGAAGTGGAAGCAAAGGATCTTGAATAGTGGTTTGAGATGAAATAATGCACTCCACATGATTAACAATGTGATTGAGATCATCCATCATTGAATCGTAAACAATATCCACAGAAGATGGTTGAGCGATGGTATTAGTATCATGTGTAGGTAAAGGACTCGTATAGATCTGAAGGTTTTGATTAGGAGGAGAGACATATTTGTCCCCATTACCATCAAAATTATCGATAGATAAAGTATTAGAATCGATTAAGTCTTGAACGTTTTGCTTTAGAGAATAACATTTTTCAGTATCATGACCATTATGTTGATGGTATTAACAAAAATCTTTAGAATCAAAGTATTTTTATGCCATTGTGGTAGGGAGAAGAGGTAAAATAGGAGGCAAGGTAATCATATTAGCACTTAACAACCTACTCATAAAAGAATCTAAAGAGTCAAAGAGAGGAGTAAACATACGATTCATACAGAAAGCAGTGGATGCAGAAGTGGCATTGTTGGATGCAGCAGCAACTTGATCAGCAAATCCATTCGTCTATCTATTGATCTTGATATAGTTGTTAGGTTTCTCAAATTTATTATGATTTGGAGCAGCGTCACTCTTATCAACTGGAACAGGAGCCATTGGAGTGTTGCTCTCAAATTGACTCACTTGTAATTGATAATGATGAAGTGTTGCACAAAGTTGTTGAAAATAGGTAAATTCAGTAAGCAGAATCTTATCTCTAATATATTTTTGTAAATTTGAAATAAACATATGTTGAATATCAATAGTAGGAATAGGATAAGAAATCTGAGCATACAAATGCTTAAATCTACCAATAAAATCAATCAATTTTTCCTTAGTGTTTTGTTTACAATGCATTAAATCAGTTAAGGAAACTTGCAGACCAATATTATTTTGAAATTTTTGGATGAAGGTAATAGAAAGTTTAGGAAAATAATCATTAGAATAAGGGGGTAAAGAAAAATACCATTGCAAGGCCTTATCACAAAAAGTTCTAGCAAACAACTTAGCTAAAATCCTATGGTCATGAGCATAATCACTAAAAAGGATTTGAAATGTTTTGACATGAGTAACAGGATCTCCTTTACCATTGTAATTCTCAAGATGAGGCATATTGGCTTGCTGAGGGACAGTAGCACAAATAATGTCTAAGGATAAAGGACTACCCATGTCACATGTAGGAATGCTAAACTTGGATTGGGTTAAAGATGCAATTTGTTGTTGTAAAGATGACATAGTTTGAGCCAAACTAATAATTGTGGAATCATTAGAAGAAATAGGTGGCATAGAAATATTAGGAACACTAGGAAAAGTGTAGGAAGCAGTAGGAATGGAAGACACAGTTGGTGGAACACTTGGAACCACAGTTGGAAGGGGATTGGAATAAGTAAAAGGCACACTATGATATGAGGGTTGTGAGGTAGGTAGAGATACCGGTGGAACACTCACAAGAATAGATGAAATCAGGAGAGATGTAGTCATTAAAGGAGGAGTGTAAGTAGGAATTCTAGGTCAAGGAATGGAAGAAGGTCCCTCACTAGTGACAGGAGGAGTGAATCCTAGATCTTGAGTATCTTGAGCTAAAGGTTTAACATTCAAATACACAAGATGAGTGATACCATGCAAGATATTAACACCTTGATCACTATCACAAAGGAATTTTTTAAGATCCTTTATATTATAACTTGGATGGAATCTTGATTCTCATTTTCTTGAATAAGCCAATTTCCCATTTTAACAAGTTTTGTTGAAATTTTTTAGACTTGTTCAGGAGGAACTCTTAAAGCATCATCCTCATCATGAGATGAGTGAGAAGAGTTATGCTCCATAGAAGGATTGGAATAATGAGTGGTCAAATTTTCATTTGGGATCCTAAGGAAAGGAGAGGAAGACTAAAGATCAATGAAACCCATAAGTCTACGGCTTCTTCTAATCAGGATGCTATAAGTAGGACTAGAAGTGGTAAAGCTCATACACCAATACAATGCAAATGAACTAAGTTAGGAAACACAAGATTTTTATTTTCAATTTTTGAAATGTAAATGCAAGAGCATAAAAAAAAGCTAATCTAATATAAATGCAAGAGCTAACATAGAAATGTAAATCTAATACCAAAAAGAAAGAGTTGTCTATCGCGGGTTCACCAAAATGTAACATAAGAATGGAGATGGGAGCCTTAATGTAAGGTAAAGTTGTGTTGTTACATTTGAAGTTAGAATGTTTATTGAAATGTAAGGGGAGATAAGATGTTCCTTTTAACCTCAAATACACAAAGGAAGGATCAATTCATAAATGAATCAATCTATTGGAAATGAGAACAAAGAGGAAGACCTTAGATTCTATTTTATAGGAAAGAATGTATGATAGATTTAGAAAGATTAAGAACTTTAATTGAAATGAATAGGAGAAAAGTACTAACCTCAAAATGTTACAGATATGAAGAATGCTATTTTT
Source organism: Thuja plicata (assembly GCA_018584345.1). NCBI lineage: Eukaryota > Viridiplantae > Streptophyta > Pinopsida > Cupressales > Cupressaceae > Thuja > Thuja plicata. The sequence goes on from MU213398.1 coordinate 117,196, forward strand.
GGGGGTCTACACTAAGTTTCTGGAAAATTTACAACCAGATCTGGAACAAATACACAGAGACGGACAAAACCCATATTTTTCTGATCTGACACAATTCTGATTTTGACCCTCAAGTCAATGTCACCATTAACCCAAAATTTTGGATTCTGGCCTAGGGTAGAATCAACCTCCAATTCTGACCTAAAATCTCTGACATAAAATCCACTTCCGGATCCCAATAGTTTTCCAAAAAGGGTATCTGAATCTGCACTCCAACTCATTGTTCCGAACTTGTCCCTACAAGAAAAATGGTTTGTTTTTTGGGGGGAGGGATTTGCCTTTGTCAAACCCCAGTTTTGGAATTAACCTTAAAGTATAATTGAAATTTCATAAATAAAACAAAGTAAATGAACAAATTCACCTTGCTTGTATGGAAACCCTTGTGGCATATTCGAATCCATGAATCCAAAAGTATGTATGCACCAAATGGATGTAGAATGTAGAATGTAGGATGTCTGAAATCAATTGCTTGTAGATCTTCAATACCAATCTTGAATGGGTATTGGAATAGGAAGAGGCTTGGAGGAATGTGGATGGAGAAATCTTCAACAAGAGGTCTCCATAGAGCTTGAATCCATCAAAGGCTACCAATGGATCTCCTTGATGAATTGAGTGCTTGAAAAGTGCTTGAATGCTTAAATGGATATTTGGCTTGCTTCAAATCTTGCTTCTTCACCTTTAGATTTCACTTCTTAAGTCTTTGATAGTTGATGATCACGGTTAGAGAAAATGAGAGAATAAAGCTTCCTTATATATGAATCTAGGGTACAACCTTCTAGAGAGGCCTACATAGGAGAATTAAATTCCCATTAGACCTATGCCCCTAGAAGTGGACCTATATTAAATATAATTTAAGAGTCATCATTTTGGAACCCAAAATTGCCGACCCGAAAGCTGGAATTAAATCTTTCCAAAGCTCGACATCCGGAAACCCCAGAAACTTGAAATCTAGACCTTGGGTCAGAAAAAGGTCAATTATGACCTAGGTCAAGGTTGAGGTTGACCTTGACCCAGAAAGGTCAATTTTGACCCTCAGGTCAAAAATCTCAGTTTGCAGTTTAGGGTGCCAAAAACAGGTTGGAGAAAAGTGGGAAATGGGGCAGAACAGGGTAAAAAGATAGATCCAAGTCAGAGACCCATTCAAGGCACTTGACATGACCCCAAACCACTTACTCAGAAGGCTAAACCAGTCTACAATGGAAGTGCTTCCATTTTCTGACTATACAACAGTAAATTCATTGGATTTGAAAAATTGTTCATCTGAAATAAATGCATTGTATGCATCTATCCTAGCATCCTGGTGGATTCTCAACTCAGTGACAATCCTTTCATCCCCATCTAGTATTTCTTGTAGTTTTGGTGCATAATACCTTGATACTGCTTCCTCAACATGCTCTTCATCTATATCTAGTGACTCTACATACGGGCTAAGTTCTCCCTCTTCTCCATTAGCCTTTTGTTATACTCATCAATTACTTATTGTGCTTGATTCTCTTCCAAATTATTCAAGATGTCTTCAACTTCAACTGTCTCATGCAAGTAATCTCTAAGATTTTACTTCTTCTTACAAGCATGAATGTATCCTTCTAGATCATTATTTTTTCTTGCTCCATGGCAATTTCCTATCAATAATCTCATATGCTCTAGCTGAAGGGTGATCCCACAAAATTGTGTCCCACTTTTTGGCCAACTTTGACACTGAAATGAACATTCTGAAAAAAAACTTCGCTTTTGAACATCAATTGTGATTAAACCATTAAGAATTTGAAGATGATGTAAACTAGTGACTTTTATCATTTTGTTTCTAGTTTATAAATATATATATATTTTTTAAAATGGAATTTATTTGTATCCATTTTTCCTTCTCCTTAAAAAATTATTTTTGTGAAAAATTAGGATTTTTCAAGAGTGACACTCACTTTGATCAACATAACTTTTTTTATGAATCTGATAAGAACGTAGTTTTTTGAATTTAGGTTTGTAACACAAATATCTAGGGAGTACATTTGGTTTCATTCAATTTGGTTGAGTATTTAATAGTTTATTGAGTTATGAAGTGACATTAATGATAATTTGGACATAGGTTCACTTTGATCGCTCTAACTCTATCTCTATATATCAAAATTAA
>MU213398.1:119699-132854 GCA_018584345.1 Thuja plicata
ATTTTGAATTTACTCCTTCAAATGGGACCTCTCATGGCTTAAATCAACATATTTTCTTAAAAATGTGCAATTTCAGCAAAAATCAGGATGTTCAAAAAAGTGGGACACACTATTGTGGGACAACCCTGAAACAAATATGAAGTCACCAAAAGTAAGTGTTCCTGGCATAAATGTATGTTTGTGTGGAGTTCCACCAAGGTTTTTATTGCAAGAAGTACTTATTTGTCTTACTATCTCCAAGTAAGCATTTCTATCCAGAACAAATTTTGGCAATCTATATGGTGCTTCTTCCAAACCATAAATCCTAAAACATGTAAAGTCTTCAAAAACACACCAATCACCCTAGTTATGTTTTATAAGGTTTCTTTGGTCAAATTCTTTAGGCCTCAAGAACATTTTAATTTCTTCTGAGACTGATTGATCATAGGGGTGCCCAAATAGATGATAAATTGGTTTAACAATTAACTCCTTGAACTTGACATAATCTAAATATTTGTACCTAGAATACCACAAAGACATCCATAATTGTACAGGATAATATTCCCATTCTCTACTCTGTAAGTTAAGCTTCAATTTCTTATACCACACACCTCTCTTTTGTCCATAAAACAATGCCATGTGCATTAGCAATGAATAATGCCTGAAAGTTGGATACTTACTTCCCTTGAAATTTATGAAACCATCATGTAAACACTCTACAACATGTGAGGCGTAGTCAAATGGTCTAGGCTCCTATAATTGCACATCTATAGCCAATACCATAGGTCCTTCTTTCATTATATCAGGGATTTCAATGCCACCTAGTTTCCCACGTGACATATATGTAATTTCCAAATAATTCCTAAATAAATTCACGTTATAAGTAGGGTCATCTCCCTCCATTAGGGTTCTACCTTCATTTTTGCACATTGCCAGTTGCCATAATTTATATGTAGTATCAGCCAAAAAATACCCATTTTCCAATCCTACAAATGATTAATTTTTTATTGAAACCCAGTTCAAGACCGAAAACTTCTTCAATAGCCTCTGCAGAAAATGCTATGAAAACTTCCCCTTCCTTGTCACAAATAGACCTTTCGTCTAGTTTGTATCTCTCAATAAGAACTTCTAAAGATTTGAGATTAACAAAAACATTGGGCACAATGAGCCTACCTATATTGGTTTCCCATGGGTTTCTTAGAGGAATCTCTTTATCTCTTCTCAGATAATGGAAAAAAAATAGCTCATACCCTCTCCTCCTCATCTAGACATCCCCTACATTTTTGTATTTGTCCTCCAATTTATCTTGATCGGGCATGTTTTGTTTTGACCTTTGAGATTTAGGGCCTGAATCTTTTGTTTTCTCAATTAGGTCTTGATTCAACCTCATGGGCGGCTCATCCTCAACTTTTTTTTTTCTTTTTAACCTTCATCTCTGAACTCTTCATGCTTTTCCTTTTACTTGAAGACTCAAATGACTCCATATTCTTCTGCACTCTCTCTCAATTTTCCTTTTCTATGTCATTATGCTTCATGGATTTGAAAACATATTTTGCACACTTATTGTTCTCAAGATATATATTACCTATTCTTCATTTATTTCCTTCGTTTCGGCTTTAACACTCATGTTTTAAACTCACTTAATGGCGATCAACTTTAGTAGTTTGAACTCGATTTGACAATGGACGAGTGTCGGTGTAGGCTTTTTGAGAAAAATTATGACATTGGTGCCATTGACATTTTTTTTCTTGTTGATCTAAAACTGTATGTATTTTCTCTCCATTGACGTATGTAATACTGATACTTCTATCATCAAACACGATAGCCTATTTCACTATTCCTCCGATCATCTTTCATTACACCAATGGTATCATTCATCAGTATAAACTAATCTGATATGTCCATTGGTCATCAGTATATCTCACAACTTTATTGCCCGCTATCACTTATTACTCCAATATAATGCTATCAACATATTATACTCCAATCATCGGGCATCGGCATGACTTATTAGGATTTTGACCAATTTTATATTCTTCCCTCGATGATTTATTATCACCAAATGCTATCCCGATTGTTTAATTAAAGATCGGTGAAACATAAAGTCTCCATTTTCAATATTGCATATTTTTATCGATGGATTATATTGTTAATGGGTATACTGATATACTTATCAAGTATCAAGGAGACACATATTATCCAACACCCAAAACTCATTTCTATGCTGATAACATATTCGATGTGACCTGCATCGATGCTACTTACTTATCAGGTATCGGGGAGACACATATTATCCAACACCGAATGTCATTTATATGTCAATAACATATTCAATGTGACCTTCACTGATGCTCCTTACTTATCAGGTATCGGGTAAACACATATTATCCAACACCGAATATCATTTCTATGTCGATAACATACTCGGTGTGACCTTCATCGATGGTCCTTACTTATCGGGTATTGGGGAGACACATATTATCATTTCTATGTCGATAACATATTCGGTGTTACCTTCACCGATGCTCCTTACTTATCGGGTATCGAGGAGACACATATTATGCAACACTCGATGACATTTCTATGCTAATAACATATTCTGTGTGACCTTCACTGATGCTCCTTAATTTATTTCATTTGCATTATATCGGGTATGGTTTCTCCGATGGTACCTTCTTGCACTTTTTATTCTCTTCCCTTCATTGGGTTACATTCTTCCGATGGTGTTGACTCTTTTCCATGCATTCAAATTAATACAATTATTGATTTTGGACCAAGAAGGTGGGTTGAAATTGACCAGAATAACATGGTGCTTTCCTTGTGCCATCCATTAGACAGTCTCGAATGACGTAGCATGTGTGCACATAATGATTTATTTTGTCCTGCATACACAAAAATCCACAGTAACTATTCACAGAGTAAAAGTATTTATAAGAAGCTTTCACGAGAAATTAAAATAATTAATTTGGAAAATTGAGTGTCAACAGATTGATATATGTTTCTCTATATTCTATGTTTCAAACATTTATGTTTAGGTCCAATTAGTTCAATTAGTTTATTTTAGTTTAGTTTGGTTTAGTTTTATGAAAGGTTAAAAATTTTCATTTTGAAACTAAATCCTCATCTATATATAGAGGATCTTTGATATATTCAAGAGGATACAATACAATCATACGGTTCACATTTTGTTTTGAACTAAATGTATTCAAATTGGTGGTTAATGACTCATGGAGGTTTATAACATCCAAATCAACATGAATAGTGGAAGATGCATGAATCCATAGATATTTTGGTGATAATGTCTTCACATCAGCAGTCTAACTGTCATGCCATTGACAGTAGCTTCACTGTCAAAGAATGGTTTGTTTTTTTTGGTCTTGATGATTCCAATGAATGGGGAAAGTTTGAATGGGCCTTGGATGAAAAAATAGATATTTGTGAAGTGGAGTTAAGGCCAAGGATTTTAGGCCACTATCAAATGTCTGTTACAGTCAAGTTTGCTACAAGTTATTTGTTAGTAAGAGATGTTTGTATTAGAAATTGATCCTAGATGTTTGAGTATGGATTAGAGGAACCTATAATATATAGGTTCATTAGGAGATTACTTTTCCTCTAACAAGATGTTCATTTGATGAAAGGATATTGGATCATCGGGATCCTTGAACATTGATTGGTTTCCATGAGCCTCTACATCAGAACTGCTAGACAACCTACATAGAAAACACAAATATTCAATTACAATATGTATTTCTTCAAGCTGCAATAACATAATGATACCAATTTATATCATTAGTTGCAATCTTAAAAATGTATTTTTTAATGCCTAATACTAACAAAAAAAGTACACATACAATTTGTTAGATAATACAATATTTTGTTTATCATTTGAATTTACACTAGGCAGGAGTCCATTAGGTTCAATCATGCATGAATTCCATTTAGTTACTCAAAAAACAAAAGAAAAAAAGAAACACAAAATGCTAAAAAATAAAAGTGCCAGGAAACTTTTCATTAAAAATCCCCCTCAATTTCTTGTTTGAGGTCTTAGTCAAAATGCCCAACTTCATACACATGTTAAATACTACTAGAATAAATTCCAAGTGAATGAACATGCAAGAGTTCTCAAGAATATTTAAAATTTATTGTTACAATGTTGGTTGCAATAGTAGAAAAGTATTTTGGGAGTTGACTCTCATGTATGCCAATGCATACATTTTAGACATGCACTAAAATATGCAAAATCATGGTTGTTGACACTTACCAGATTTCCAACCCCAGGAAGGTTTCCCCTTTTAGCAAGATTCACAGCAAGCTCAAGGTTGTTGAGCTAGAGGAATTCAACACACACATTTGTTAATACATTGAAAGCATTAAATGGAAAGCAAGCTTCAGTCAAAATACATATATCAAAAAACTACATGTCCACTAAAAAAAGGCACAATTGTAGCTTCATTGATAGTTGCAAGAAAAAATTTTCCCCTTCGATTGATAGAAAATAACCCACCAACTCAAAATTGGGGATAAAATTGTGGTTGTTTGTTTGGAAGAAATGAAAGAAGCAGTAGGTAACTCAGAAGCCTAGGTGGATTTTGTTAATAAAGTGGGGACAATTGAGAGACAGATTAAGGAAATCAAAGAAAAGGCAGAGGAGAATGATAGTGCAATGAAAATCAAGAACTTGAAAATCAAGATGGAAATATTGGAGGGAACAGTGAAGAAAATTGGGGAGCAATGTTTGATGAGTCTAAAAGCTTACACTGGCCACGCGCAAATCCTAATGGATAAGCTTGACTAGCCCAATAAGGAGAAGGATTACAGAGAGATGAAGGAGGCTACTAGCCCAGGTACTCGTACAAGAGCAAGCACAAAGAAGATTAGTCCAAAGGTGGACAAGGAAACAGAATATTTCAAGAACACGGACAGTAATATGTAGGTTATGCTGATCGAGGCCCAGGAACTTGTGCAGGGCATGTAGCTTTCCTTTTTGTTGTCTTTTTGGGTTTTTTGTTGTCCCTGTCTTTATTTTTTTTTCTGTGGGACTTTTTTTTGGCTCAGTTGTTGGATGGTTGTTTTCTTTCCTTCTTGAGTGCCTTGGCACAGTCGTTGTTGTACTTTGTTGAATATCTATATTAACTCTTTTTAGGTTTCAGGTCCTTGTAAAACCTGCTGAACTCTTATACTTTGTAAAGGTTTCTAGTCCTTATAAAACCTGTTTTTACTTAATCAAAACAAATAACTCACCAACTGCGGTTGCTTCAAATGTTAAAAATGATGGATCAAGATTGATCTGGTTCCTATAAATTGTTGTTGTTGTTTTCGAATCACAAAAAAATAGAATTCCTAGCTTTGTAATGACATATATCAGACTATACTTGTGTGATATCTATTAATATCAAAGAATTGCATTAGGAGTCCAATATCTCAAATAGTCCCTACCAATTGAGAAATAATCCTTTGGCATGAATTTTATTTCCCTAGCTAATCAATTAAGAAAGGTAGTAAGTGTTACCTAATTTCACCTACCCAACTCAATCAGGAAGAGCCTTGCATTCTAAATGATGAGGTACATTTGAAATTTTATGTTTTACATGTAATTATTGCTTTGAGTTGTATTCAAATTATATGTTGCATTTGATGATGAAAAGTAATGAAAAAATCCAGTCATTGCCTGAATGACTGGAAGCTTGAAGTATGTCTTTAAAGAAACTCTTCATCTGCTACACTCCTGATTTTCCCCTGCATACTTGCTTCCCTAACCTACAAAAATGTTAAAGCAATGATGTTAGAACTTTGAAAGTTCTAAGCAATGACTGAAGACTATTCCATCTACCTGTCTATGCAATATCAAATGCTCTCTAAACTAGAAAGATCCAATATTTTCCTAGCTAGTTATGATCCTATAAAGTAGGGTAAAATGAGGCTCCCACAAGGGTTGAGCCCAACTTGTTCAGGTGAAATCAAAGAGTTATGACAGTTGTACCTCAGTTCTTCTTAGTGGGAAATCCAAAGTAAGTTGTTGGTCTTCAATTTGTTGTTGAGTATTATCATAAGTTGTAGGTCATTTATATCCATGCAAGCATAGGTGCAAGTTTTCCAAGCATAATTTTTCCAATTTTTCCAAGAAAAACCTCAAATAGAGCTTTAAATTAGATAAGAAACCAAAAATTTCAAAATGCTTATCTCATAGAATACTTTACCAAGAGAACTATCATAGCGATAGGTACTGGACGGAGTATGCACATTTCTAGAAGGAGAACCTAAGGAAAAAAACTCAATAGCATCAGGAATACCAATAGTTAAACATCATTTAGGATCTATCCAAAATTCAATTGGTGTAATTGTAAAATTCATGTTGCAAGCATCTGGATGGTGTTGAGTTTAAATATTCTTCAATACAAATAAAATAAATCATTTAGGATCTAAAGCAAGCAGGAGAACATGGTAGACTATAGGCCATATGATTCTTAATAACTAGAACCCCCAATATCAAGTGAACCATTGGATGAGGTGAGATTTGGAATTTAGAGTATTACCAATTCTTGACCTAGGTGTCTGAGGAACAGTCTTCATACTCTTAGAAAGCTTTGATCAACTATATCATTTTTCACCTGTCCCTAAAACAAGCTTGAGCTTCTCTTTGTTTCAAGAATAGTTTAATATTCTCTACTTAATAGGGCCAACCACGTGAAGATGGAAGCTCATTTGGCCCCTCCCTCCCCCCTATAACTCTAAATTCCCCATTAACATATAACATTCATTCATTCTTTCATCCATTAATAAAATATAACATTCATTCATTCATCCATTAATAAAATATAGCATTCATTCATCCATTAATAAAATATAACATTCATCCATTAATAAAATATAAAATTCAGTCATTATCAAATAAGGTAGATTAAATTCTTTTGTTTTTTTGTTTTTTTTTGGAGAAAAGACTAAATAGAACATTAAATTCTTCATCATTTTCGCCCTCTTCTGCTACTGATCTCAGTGTATACCTCGTCCTGTAGTCGCGACGAGGACACTAATGTGAAGGGGGGTCCTCTGCAATAACAAATATATGGGTTAAATTTAAAAAAAAAATTATTGTTATAGGTATTTCATTAATTAAAAGAGCATAACATGGATTTTCTTTACCTGATGGGGCAACATCATCTACCGTATCATGTTGTCTATCCTACACCTCAACAAGGTGAACACCCTCTAAATCCTCTGGAGTTGAAATACGAAGTTTAATTACGTTAATCAATACACCAATTTCAATTAAATTCATTTGTAGGAATAACATTGGTCCTAATTACCTAATAGAGGCACATCACATTCCTGATGCTGCGTACCTAGATCATGCTCCACTTGGCAACCACGATGTACATGCTCTAAAAAATAAACAAAAAAGGTTATAGCAATTTCAATTTAATATGTTTAATTGTATCAATAATTACATATAAAAATAGACTAGAAAATGAATACCTTCACCACTCGAATGCACAACAGGACCTTCATCATGAGTAGGTTTTGTTACAAGATTAGTAGGTCATATTGCAATGTAATGCACATTGTTATCATTGCTTTCTTATTTAAAACAAAAAAAATCATTTTATGGTGAAAATTGACATGAAATTAATAGATTATTTCTCCAATATTCAAATTGAAATAATTTCCATTTGGCCTATTTACACGTGTGGATGATGCACTAGAATCTCGTTTGTGGCTACTCGACTCTCATAGGCGTTCAACCATGGCTACATAGTCATGCTGGAAGGAAATTCTTTTATCATCTTTCGTGGGTGCCACATTGAATTCAGAGCCCTACATTTTTTCTTAATATCACGAATTTTTCTTGTATTGTTAGATTAAACAAAATTGTTTGCAATTCATAAATACTTCAATTTGATATTTGATTTATTGTTACTTACAAGTCGTGCAGCAAGTTTCATATAACCACCAAAGCCGAGTTTGTGTTGGTCATGCTTTTATAGTCTGGTCTTAGTTGCCTTTGATGTGTCTGTCAATCTATGAAAATTTTGAAATATCTTAGATTATATAATATAAAGATCAGTAAGTAGTACATAATTACATTCTTAATAGAATCACATACCTTCTTCTGGAGTCTGGTGGCGTATTTCCTTTTTTCCTATCATTTTTCTCCTTCGCATCCAAAATGAGGTCCTTCAGATACTTGAGATATTGGCCAAATTTCTCAAGGACCTTTTCTTTTGCAAAAACTTTATCTCCAAAGAGCTCAACCAAACACTCTATGATCTCATCTTTTATCTGTTTTTCTTGGTCATTCCACCTTTTAAGCAAAAACAAACTTGTTAGATTCTGAAATGAACTTGAAGCTACGTTTAATATACTTCAAGAAATGGATGAAAATAAAACTATTCTAGCAGTGATATGAAATGAAAATAGTTGAATAGGTTTAGTTCACATATGATGTTCCACCTTTTACATATGGTGGGCCCAAATATCTACAATGTAGGCTTGTTCATATTTTTATAAAAAACGTTGTTTCCTGCAAAAAAATCATGAATCATTAGTCCAAAAATGAGTGATCAATAAGTAAATTACAATTAGACTATATATAATAATAATTTTAAAGCCTTCTTTATTTTTAAAGGAAGTATTTCTTCCTCACTGAACACCAAAGTGACCTTCAATGATCTTGTACTAGTAACACGGGAAGAACCAAAATATGAGGGTATGTTTTCATCAGTAGTACGATCCTGATGATATGCATCTCCTATTGCAGAAAATTAATCCGCTATGAAATGCCCCCAAGAAAGAACTCTTGAAGAGGAATAAACATATAACAGAAGAGAGAAGAAGAGGGGTCTACCAACTCTGGCTTGTGTACGAGTGGATGTGTACATGGTACACGTTGATGACATTGCAGTCAGAATTACATCGGGGTTTGACCTCAAAGGAGGAGGCGTTTGCACTGGAGTATCCATAGGACATGAAGAATAATACATTAAATATTTTCCATAAAAGAGTGGTGAATACAAAAAATTTACTTTAGAATGTTTTTGTTAATGCTAACCCAAAGGAATTTTTTTTCCAAGTTCTTGATTGTTTTAAACACATTAATACTTGCATACATTTATAAAATAGTTAAAAAAAACACATTAATTATTGCATTCTTTCCCACTAAAATTATTTTACCTAAAATGCCTTGATCAAGGTCAGGCGCAAGTTGATGAGGATGATGCAAATAATGTTGTAATAACAACACATACATATTTTAGTCCATGACATATAAGACTATAAAATATAAACCATTATTGAACTTTTTCCCTCGCTTCTATCTCAGGAGTTTGAGGCCGTAGAAATGCGAAAGAAACAACTTCTTTATTAATTCTTCTAAGGGCCTTTTCTATCGCCCTAGCAAGATTTAGGAATGTTGTGATCTCCTCCTGCAATGATATTGTAGATTCCACCTCCGTACATGTATCCTGAGGTATCGCATGTGCTTTACCCTATCTCTGAACATCTGTTTGTGACAAGAATATTAGTAACATTATCAAAATTAGTGCAAAACCCCCAAGAAAAGAACATAATAATATAACATTTTTCTTCTATCTAATTGTACAATTACAATGACTTTTACCTGCGTAGAAGATGGGTTGGGATCTGCATCCCTACCTATTCTATGTGATGGATCGGTGCCTCACTTTGAGAAAGATTAAATATAATAATGTTAGAGAAATTAAACCAATAGAGTTATTAAAAAAATTAATAATAAAATGATATATTGGGCTCTTTAATTGGAGGTCGGTTTAAATGGTATACAGTACATACCACCCCCATGATAGTAACTTTGTTTGTATCTATGTGGTTCAAATTTTAATCTACTATCATCTCTTCCCATGCACTTATTGATTTTATTGAACATACAAATACACAATTTTCCTCACGTGCCTCGAATATGCAATTGGGTCACTTTTTAGTTGACCCGGGTCGTGTACTATTTATGAAACCTGCAATATTCTCTGTTGTTTTTTGCCTTATGTCAATGTACATAGAAACTCTTTTACTTTGATCATTATCTTTCTATTGTACATATTTTGGTGACAGTGCATACTTATGCATACTTTTTGTATATCGAACAATCTGCATCCATTTTTTGTAATTGTAACAAGGTCCGACATACTCCATCAGTTCAACAACTTTATTGTAACTGACCTTTATATTGTCCATGGAAAATAGGCACCTTGATGTCGCCCTCAATGGAACCTCGATGTAGATGTGTGTACCTCAAGGGCAATCCAATGTCTCCTTTAGTCTCATCATCATAAGAACATGACCCTCCTTGAGAAAGGAAAAATTCTGAGTTTATTAAATTTTCTTCTAATCTTTTGACCTCTAGTTGATCTCCCTATTTTAGACCTACTAGAAGAGATACTTTCATCTTCTATTCTCGCATTTTTTTCAGTCAAGGAAGACACATCTGACAAATACCTATTTGGCGTTACTTGAAATCTATCAAATGAGAGATATAGTTGGTAATGAGCGAGATTTGAGCGAAATTAAAATTTGAATAAGCTCAACTGGGACCTCAAGTGTTGATAATTATCAATGTTGATGTGTTGTGTTTTTGGAGTTGTGTCACCTTGTGTAGGGTGTTGGAGGTGTCTAGGGGAGTGACGAGAGTAATAACCTTAAGAGTTAAAATTTGGCGCAAAGAAATAGTCCAATTTGGAGAGATTGAAGAATGGGACAGTGATATAGGGCAATGGGAGTAGTGTTGGGTTGTGAGATAGTCACATCAAGGTTGGTAGGTTTGGAAGTAAAGAGAACATGAGAAAATAATATACTATTTCTATAGGGTGTATTGATTTATACTTGTCGATCCATGACACTCTGCAGGATCCTCATCAATACGGTTCAAGATCCTGTATATGTAATTCATTTATCGTATGTTAGCTAAAAATTACATGATACGTATGCTAAAAATTACATAATAGAGAACATGAACAGTATGTAGTCATCATAATCATTGTATATTATTTCATTTCTTACCTTTACTTTATTTATACTGTGGAATACCCTCAACAATAGGGTTGATTCTGTAGTCAATTACATGTTTCCACCAAAGGTGATAGAATCACACAATATTTTTACATAAAATCAGCACCAAAAATTGAGCATCATAAGCATTACATTTGTAATTTGATAAACAATAAGTACATTAAATATATGAGTAATAATAGAAACATGTGTATTATAAATCACATATGTATCTTCATAAGCTATGCTATTAAATGGAATGAAAGTGTGCGTTGTTATGCTATTAAATGGCATGAAAGTGTTGACAGGGAAGGATGAATGCACTTAGAGGTGAAGCTGGCAAACATCTTTTCACAAAAATCATTTGATAATTTTAAATCTTTTCAACACAAAAAATCTTTTTCCTTTAGGTGATAAGAATTCCATGGTTATTTTTAACTAAAATGTTTTGTCAATCTTAATTTATTTAGGAAATTGTTTTGGGAGCTAAAAGGATTCTTAAAATTTTTTATCATGATTATTTTAATATTCAATCAAAAAGAATTTGGCTAAAATATAACACTGAGTTAATATTTCATTCAATTGAGGATTTCCATTTAAATATTCCAGTCAATTAAGGATTTCATCCAATGGCATATTAAATTAAGGTATCTCATACCTCATACATTTCATTCATGTCATTGATCTTCTTCTTCATTGAACTCATCATCATCATCATCATCATCATCACCATCATCATAATCATCACGAAAAACATCATCATTTAGGTCTTCTTCTTCGTGAACATTTCCATCAGGAACATCATCGACTAACTGTCGATCATGATCATCATCTTCTACTTCTTCGGTATCTCCTTCTTCAGTCACATTACACTTTACCAACATTCATCTTGGATTATGTCTAACAACAAATTCCTAACCCGGTTTATTTGGAACATCTAAGTAAAATACCTGGTCACATTGGCTTGGAAGAACATAGGGCTCATCTCCAACTAGCTCAAAGGACCTTGTATTAAATATTGTAAATACATTATCATGCTCAATAAAATTTCTATTAAGATCATTTTGATTCATTCGTAGCATGTATCATTTAACGAAGAATAGAACTGATGTGAAGGAATTGAAGTCACACTCAAGTATATCATCTGAAATGTCATAGTGTCAATTTTGAGAGTCTTGAGGATCTATGTCATTTCTAGATGAAATATTAGTCACCTCAAAGACTGCAGTTATCCCAGAATCAAAAAATGTATTCGTGTCATCCAACTTTTTGATGCAAAATTTATGACCATTGTAGCACATAGCTTTGTGGTGTTTGACCTACAATATGTCAAACATATAAAAATTATTGCATCGCGAGTTGATAAACATATGGTGGATTAATAGATTTTTATGTACCTCTGTATTTCTTAAACCATTTGTTAAATCAATTTGCATTGGCGTAACATTGGAATCTCCATTACGATGAGCTTCTTTAACCAATGAAGCCACACCTTCCCATGTTAATGAGCGATGAGAATGCTGACATCATTCAATCCATACCATCATTCAATCAAGATTGTTTCAATATACAAATATAGTGCATCCCACTCTTGACCAACTGTACAACAAATAAATAGGACTTGCAACCCACTTATATTGAAGATTAAGAATTAATTAACTACAATAACATCTTATAATTACCTCTCTGATGCAGGAGCATCCTCGGTGTAAGGGCAATCTTGCATCACCCAAAAATATTTCTATTTTCTTTTCAATAAGGGCTACCTTGTACAGAGCTGCTATTTATGGAAACTTTCTATTTTAAGTAAGTTGGCCATACGATCTCAGAATGTTCTGATTTTGCATGTGGAGGTTCATCTCAGTCATATCAGCTTGCCAGTAAAGTTTCATGGCTAGATCAGGTCTAGTTTTGAATATTTTGAAAATTTTCGGTATTGAAAACAGGGTACAGAAACTTCGAGCTCAGTTTTGAAGGCTTTAGAAGCCCCAGATGAGGTTGAAACTTGGGCTCAATAATGCTTGCATAATTGAATTGTTGTAGAGCGCTTTGTGGCATTTCCGAAATGGGGTTATAATAGTCAATCGAGTCAACTGGTGATGACTTATGGTCTCCGGAAGTTGGGTCACCTAAAATAGAAGAAAATAATTTTCCTTCAAAATT
>MU213398.1:138363-150778 GCA_018584345.1 Thuja plicata
GTAGTGTTGTTTTAGGCAGTTCGGGACAGTTCTGGGTAGATCTGGGTAATAATTCGAGGCTTTGTCCTACAGAATATTGTAAGGGGAATGCCCATGTGGCTTTGCATATTGTAATTCTAAAAGTTTGTAATTCCGCATTTGTGGAGATAATAAGAAGTCCATTTTCTGTTCTTGCAAATTGTTGTTGCTTCTCTGTTTCTGTTATGTGTTTGTGGTATTAAGGGGAGCACCCTTCATCGCTCTCACTTTCCTAAATCTACATTTCCCCATCAAGTACTCCCCTTTGAATTTGTTAATGGGGTTGGGATCCCAAATGCGATCTACATAGATCTTTGCTGCAAACTTAGGAAGATATTCAATAATATACACCATAGTCTACTTGATGCAGGGGCATCTTGGGTCATTGGCAATCCTACTCAACCAAAAAAAGATGTTTGTTTTGTTCTTTAGTTTGTTTGGAGGCTAAACGTGAATTTCTCTATTGCTCAGGTCTTTCACTCAGGCATGCTTGTCACTGCTGCTCAGGTTTTGTCTCTCGGGCATGCTTGTTTCTATCGCTCGGGCAAGCTTGTTTATTTTCTAATGCTCAGGTTTGTTTTCCTATTGCTCAGGGTGTTCCTTGCCTGAGTCACTCTGTTGCTCAATCAACCTTTGCCCGAGTTGTTTATTTTTGGAGTTGGATCTGGTGGCCGACTTCTTCATTTAATTTTCATGGCTTAATTGATTTGGGGTCTCTCATTGGAATCTATGTGGACCTAAATCTAGGTCTCACTTATGAATTTGAGCACCGAACTCTCTTGGTGGACTCTTGTATACATTTGTTTCTTTGTTCTTAGTTTTGAAAGGAGTTGGAGAGTAGGAATTTGATATCAGATTGTAATAGAAGATTATTTGTTGAGATAGTGAAAGGCAGGTCTATGACCTCGCATGTATGAAGATCAATTTGTAATTCATTGAATGTATATGGCCCAAACCGGGAAGGTCCTACAGCCCCGCATGTAATAAGTTTGATCAATTAATGAAAAGTATCTCTGTTGTTTCTCACTCACTGTGTTTTTGTTGCTTTTGCATTGTGTTGGAAAGCCAGTTTGGTAGTTGGGAGTGCCTTGGGCCCCATTATCAACCATGCCTGTGTTAGGTAGTATCAGAGAATTGGTTAGATCTAAGTTCTTTCTTGTAAACCATAACCCTAGTTGGTATTTTTGTGGGGTAGTAGATTGTGATCTGACCTATAATTGTAGAGGGATTCAAGATGGTTTATGGGAGAGGAAATGCAGATCTAGGTTTAGCTGATATGCTTCAACAGATGGCTACTAGATTGGAAGCTATTGAGACAGCCTGTGCAAAGGAAGACATCTTGAAGATGTTAGTGGTGATGAATTAGAAGAGGTTCAAGGTGAAGCTACACCTGCACCTGTGATGAATCAGGAAGAAGAGAGATTCTTGTGAGCTTTGACAAGTTTGAAATCCACACCTCAGTTTAACCCTCCCGAGTATAGTGGAAAATTAGATTCTAATGAATTGATTGATTGGATAACTGAGATGGAAAAATATTCTGAATATGATAATCTAGCAGAGGATAAGAAGGTGAAGATTGCAAGCACAAAGTTGAAAGGTCATGCATCCTTATGGTGGGAACATCTACAATTGGATCGAAAGAAGAAAGGTAAAGACAAAATCAAGGTATGGGATAAGATGGTAAACAAATTGAAAGGCCAGTTTCTACCTTGTGATTATCAGATTAACTTAATCAGGAGAATGCAAAGTTTGAAGCAAAAAGAAAAATCAGTAAAGGACTATACTGAGAAATTTTATAGATTGGACATCAGATCTAGACATGTTGAAGATGAAGTGCAAAGAGTAGCAAGATATCTGAATGGATTGAGAATTTCTATACAAGATGAGACCAGTTTGGTCAAGATAGAAAGCATTGAAGAGGCATATCAGTTTTCCCTAAAACCTGAGGAAAAGTTGAATAGAAGATATGAACAAAGACAAAGAGGTAGAGGTGGTAGATTCCCTAGAGGAAGAGGTAGATCTCATGATGAAAATAATCGATCTAAATCAGAAAAGTCAACTTCAAACACAATTCAAGACAAAGAAAAGACTGAATGGAAAGGTGGAAGTTCATACTGAGGAAGAGGAAATTACTCTAGAGGTGGCTATAACAGAAAGGGATTCCAAGTCACTTGTTACAATTGTGGTGAGGAAGGACATAAATCCTTTGAGTGTACACATGCAAGCAAGAAAGGCAGTAGTAGCATAAATGCTTTAGTGCAAGAGGAGTCACCAAATGAAGCTGAGAAGGAAGGAAATCTCATGATCCAAAGGATACTATGGAGTGAAAAAGATAAGAAAGATCCTGTCATAAAAAATTTATTCAAGACCAGATGTAGAGTTGCATACAAAGTTTGGAAGGTGATTGTTGATATTGGAAGCTCAAAGAATTTGGCATCTGAGAAAATGGTCACAAATTTGCAATTAGAGAGGATGAAACATTTGAAACCCTATCAGAACTCATGGATCAAGGATGAACATACATTAATGGTGAGTGAACAATGTTTTGTGAATCTAAAAATTGGAAAGTATTATGATAAGGTGTTGTGTGATATTATGCCTATGGATTGTTGTCATATTTTATTGGGTAGACCTTGGCAGTATGATAGACATGCTATACATGATGGAAGACTGAATGGATATTCTATTTGGGTTGATGGTAAGAAGAAAGTTTTGTTACCTTTTGTTGAAGAATTTGTTGGTGATATATGTACATCTGTGAAAGTTTGTTTGATGGAAGGTAGATAGTTTGTTAAGGATTTGAAAAGAAATGATATTTGTTATGCCTTGATTCCTAACAAACTGAGTAAGAATATAGAAGATCACATCCCTATAGAAGTTGAAAAGTTACTCACTGAGTACAAGGAGATCATTTCAGATAATGTACCTGATGGTTTACCACCAATGAGGGATATCAGTCATTGTATGGATCTGATTCATGGAGCTAGTTTACCAAACAAAGCACCACATAGATTAACACCGACCGAGAATGAAGAGCTTAACTGACAAGTTCATGAATTTTTGAACAAAGACTTGATCTGAGAGAGTTTGAGTCCATGTGCAGTACCAGTTGTATTGGCACCTAAGAATAATGGAGAATTGCAAATGTGCACTAATTCTAGATAAATTAACAAGATCAGAGTGAAGTATAGGTTTCTTATACCGAGAATGGATGACATAATGGGTTGTTTGAGTAGAGAAAAATATTTTACCAAAATTGATTTGAAGAGTGGATATCATCATATCAGAATCAGAGAAGGTGATGAATGGAAGACTACTTTCAAGACAAAGGAAGGTTTGTATGAGTGGTTGGTTATGCCTTTTCATTTGACTAATGCACCGAGTATATTTATGAGATTAATGAATGAAGTTTTTAAGAAATTATTGAATAAATGTGTGATTGTATACTTGGATGATATTCAGATATTCAGTAAGAAGAGAATTTGATGCATACAAGACAAGTGTTGCAGAGATTGAAAGAGGAAAAGTTGTTGATAAATCTGAAGAAGTGTTCCTTCATGAAAGAAGAGCTTGTGTATTCGGGTTTTATGATTTTAGCTGATGGTTTCAAGATGGATCTAGAGAAGGTTGAAACTATAGTTAGTTGGCCTACACCTGAGAATGTCACTGAGGTAAGATCATTTCATGGATTGGAAATTTTTTATAGGAAGTTTATCAGAAATTTTAGTTCTATTTATAATACCATGATCGAGACAATGAGAGGAGACAAAAGAGAATTCAAATGGACACATGGAGCTGATAAGAGTTTTGAGACTTTGAAGTTGAAGGTTGCTAAATCACCTGTGTTAGCATAACCTTATTTCAATAAGGTATTTCAAGTTGAATGTGATGAAATTAGAATTGCAATTGGAGCTGTGTTGACTCAAGAAGGTAAAAATGTTGCTTTCTTTAGTGAAAATTTGAATGATGCTAAGAGGAAATATTTTATCTATAATCAAGAGTTCTATTCTATTGTTCAAGCTATGAAGAAATGAAGACCTTAGTTGATGCCAAATGAATTTGTGTTGTATACTGATCATAAGGATTTACAGTATTTGGGTAGTCAGAATAAGTTGAATTAGAGACATATGAAAAGGGTAGAGTATTTGCAGAGTTTCACATTTGTGATTAAGCATAAGAGCAGAGTTTCTACCAGATTTACCGATGCATTGAGTAGAAGAATATCTTTTTTGACTAGAATGAGAAATGAAGTTCTTGGTTTTGATGACATGAAAAGTTTGTATGAAAGTGATCCTGATTTTTCAGTGCAGTGGACAGTGTGAAGAGCACCTAATTCAAATCAATCAAGTATGAAGACTATTTCATTCAGGAATATATTTTGTTCAAAGGTATTCAATTGTGCATACCGAGACGTTCAATGAGAACAAATTTGATTATGGAGAAACATAGTAGTGGATTGGCTGGACATTTTGGTATTGATAAAACTTTAAGTTTGCTTAAGGAAAGGTATTTTTGGCCTCAGTTGTTTAATGATGTTAAAAAATTTGTGAAATAATGTGGATTTTGTCAAGTCGCAAAAGGAGTAAGTCATAATAATGGTTTGTATACACCAATTATTGTTCCTAAGAAACCTTGGAATTATATCAGCATGGATTTTTTTCTTGGCTTAATTAGGACAGCAAGAGGCAATGATTCTATATTTGTTGTTGTGGATAGATTTTCTAAGATGGAACATTTCATACCATGTAAGAAAACATCAAATGTAGTACATATAGCAGATCTTTTCTTTAATGAAATTGTCAGATTGCATGGATTACCGAGGGGTATCATCTCTGGCCGAGACTGTAAGTTTGTAAGCTATTTTTGGAGAACACTTTGGAAAAAGTTGGATACTGAGTTGAAGTTTAGTTCTACATTTCATCCACAGACTGATGGAAAAACAGAGGTTGTAAACCAAATTTTGGGTAATTTGTGTTGATCTCTAAGTTTTGTTGATCATTAGTGTCCCACACTTAGTCATTTATCTAGGCAATTTTAGCCGATCATCACTGTGGCCGAGCTATCTTGTATAGGCCAAGCTATTTGACACATTCATTGCCGAGCAGATAATAGTTTTCGAGTCACATGGTAACCAAGTTCATTCTACGCCGAGCACCAGAGTCTTTTTGTGCCGAGAAAGATAGTTTTGTTATGTATGTCAAGATTGACACTAATTTTGAGGTAAACTATTTTGGGCCAAATTATCTAAGCATTTAATATTTTCAACGGGATAATTACACATTTAATCATTTGATCCCACTACGTGGCATGGAGCCAATAATAAAATTGGGTTGCCTAAGCGGCATAATCATTTGATCTTGATTGTTGATCTAGATCTAATTTCCAAATCCGTAAATTATATGAAGATTGCTTCTTACCCTAATTGAAGTGAACGTAGAGAGAGAAGGTGTATGCGTACATGAGAGATGTGTGAAGGTTGATTTGAGAGAGGAAGCATAGATCTAGCAAAGTGAAAGTGCAGTGAGCAGTAGAGTAAAGATATATTAGATTATTAGATCAGAGAAGGTATTGAAAAGAAGAGATCCGTTATCAGCATCAGAGTGCATATCGAAGGATGAGATCTTGAAAAATTATAACAAGTGTATCAGGTGAAATCTCTTAATAGAGTGGTTCTAACAGACCTTTCTAAATCTCTTAGTCGAGTGCTTACTCTATTGTAAGTTTAAATCCTTTTACAAGGTAGATTGTAATGATCTATAGCTCTTAACCAGGCAGACCTTTAACTAGGTAGATTACATATTATAATTAAATCTTGTAGCCCTAATAGGAACACTTTATTGTTGCAGTAGTGAAGATTGTTTGGGTGTCATCCCCACCCCAATTTTACCTTATTGGGTTTCTGGGTTACCAAAATAATGTGTCTTGTGTAATTTATTTACTGTCATGAATGCTACTAGATGATAGATCAATTACATTTATGTATGATTGTGGATCAGTTTGTTCTAAGAGATAAAAGTTGAAGATCTGATTCACCCCCCCTCTCAACATCTTGCTTTCCCATATTGGATTTCCAACAATTTGTTGAGATGCCTAGTTGGAGACACACCAAGTAATTAGAATTTAATGTTGGCACAAGCAGAGTTTGCATATAACAATTCAGTGAATAGAAGTACTGGAAAAACACCTTTTGAGATTGTTCATGGCACACAATCGAGAGGTATATCAGATTTGAGAGATATTGTAGGAGAAGAGAAAAGAAGTGTCGAAGAAAAATAATTTGATGAGTTCATGAAGATATTGCATGAAGATGTAAAACAAAAACTGGAGAGAAGTAATCAGAAGTACAAAGATAGTGTAGATAGATCAAGAAGACATAAAAAAATTTGAAGTTGGTGATGTTGTAATGGTTCATTTGAAGAAAGGAAGATTTCATGTTGGAACATATGGAAAATTGAAGATGAAGAAATTTGATCCTTGCAGAATACTGAGAAGATTTGACATTGGAAATGCTTATGAAGTTGAATTACCTGATGACATGGATATATCACCTATATTCAATATTTCAGACTTGTATGAATATCATGAACCTGATGAAGAAGTGACAATACCAAGTGATTATCCTAAGAAGCAGATAGAGGAATTGAATAGATTTTAAAATAGAGAATTGGCAGAAGTACAAGAAGAAAGGAATACATGGAATATCTCATAAAGTGGAAGAACAAACCGATTGAGGACTCATCTTGGATTTCTCAATCTAAGTTGGATTCATTTCAGGTTGAACTTGATACATGATTCAGGGAATCATTTCTTTTAACCCTAGGTGTCTAATGCAGGAGCATCTTGGGTCATTGGCAATCCTTCTCAACCAAAAAATATGTTTGTTTTATTCTTTAGTTTTTTTGGAGGCAGCTCGAGAATTTCTCTGTTTCTCAAGTCTGTCGCTCGGGCATGCTTGTCTATATTGCTCGGGTTCTGTCACTTGGGCATGCTTGTTTCTGTTGCTTGGGTCTGTCACTCGGGCAAGCTTATTTATTTTCTAACACTTAGGTTTGTTTTCATGTTTCTCGCGGTGTTCCTTGCCTGAGTCGCTATGTTGCTCGGTCATCCTTTGCCCGAGTTGTTTACTTTTGGAGTTGGATCTAGTGGCCGACTTCTTTTGTTAATTTATGTGGATTAATTGATTTGGGGTCTCTCATTGGGATTTGTGTGGACCTAAAACTAGGTCTCACTTATGAATTTGAGCATCAACCTCTCTTGGTGGACTCTTTTATATATTTGTTTCTTTATTCTTAGTTTTGAAGGGAGTTGGAGTGTAGAAATTTGATATCAAATTGTGATAGAAGATTATTTGTTGAGATAGTGAAAGGCAAGTCTGTGACCTCGCATGTATGAAGATCAATTTGTAATTCATTAAATGTGTATGGCCTAAACTAGGAAGGCCTTACAACCTGAAATGTAATAAGTTTGATCAATTAATGAAAAGGATCTCTATTGTTTCTTCTCTCACTGTGTTGTTGTTGTTTCCGCATTGTGTTGGAAAGCTGGTTTGGTAGTTGGGAGTGCCTTAGGCCCCATTATCAACCCTGCCTCACATCACTATTATACCATATATCCCTCCACCATAGAACCCTCAGGATGTTCTCTTTATCGGACCAAAGCCTTCAAAAATTTCAAGTGCCTCTCAACCATCCACATGTACCTAGTTTGTACAGGTCCACACAATTCAATCTCCTCAACTTGGTGTATGAGGTAGTGTTCTTGTGCATTGAAAACATTTGAAGGTAGACACTTTTGCATTTTACACATTAGATGAGGAATTTCTCACTTCCATTTTTTTATATCTTCTTTATGGATTTCTTTAGATGAGAACCACCTACAAGAGATTCAAGACGCAATAATATATAAATGAGACTTTACAAAATAAAATATAATAAATCACATAACAAGTAAAATATATCGTAAATATAATATCTATACAAAAAATTGAACAAATATCACTACTTATCTCATGTATTTTCTAAGATCATATATAACTTGTTTGACACTATTGTTGAAGTGGTGTGGGAGAGATAGAGGTAGAACGCACTGTAGAAATTAAAAAATGATATTTTCATTATTTTCTAACAAAATACAATGAAAATTACATGCACTATACAAATATATAGTAAATATAAAAGAACGTGAATTACCTTAATGAAGGTATGCCAATCATGCATTTTCATCCCTGGCCCAAATTCACTTTTCTTTCTTATGAGATTATTTATATTTGCAGCAAAGCCTGTGGGAAATCAAATTTTTTGTATGAATTCTTCTATAGCATTGATTTGTTTCTCTGATAATAACCAAGGAAGTGCACTTATATCAATCTGGTCTCCATTTCTATTTGATCGAATGATATCTTTCATTGCATGATTGGATTCCTGAATGTCAGTACAAATTTTGACATTTTTTTCTTTTTCATGCCTTCCATTCAATATTTTCTATAATTTCTCTGTTATATTCTTTCCAATATGCATAGCATCAAACAAATGCATGATTTACAGCTACTCATAGTAGGGAAAACTACTAAATTGTCTAGGATAACTTTTTATTCCCTTTGGGAGGTGGTCATTAATGCCTTGACACCCTTCACGATCATCAATTACATCATCAGTAAACAAAACATAATATCAAAATATAAACTACAAACATAAACCATTAGATGGAATGACACTACCTCCATAATTTATTCTATTATATTCCAACTTCAATAGGTGAGGTGTCATTCTTCGGGGCTTTGATGTAGTCTCTTCTTTCCCATTGAAAATATATTTTTCGGTAATTCAATATTTATGATTTCTGTGGAGGAAGTGTCTATACTCATCGAACACCTACTTTCCTAAACTTTTTGAATGAAGAGATTTAATCTTTAGACCACAAATAGGACATGCAAATTTTTCTTTTGTTTGAAGACCTACAAGATCATGTATAATTGGATTAAATATGTTAATTTTAATAATTATAATTATGATGCACAATCTGAACACTATAACATACCACAAAAATATGTTAGCCCTAGGGCATCATATATTGTCCATACAAGCATTGCACAAAATTGAAATTATCTTTGTCATATTGGTCTAGAGACATCATACATAGTGACACCATTCCATAACTCTACCAACTCATCGATAAGAGGCTCAATATATACATTCATATCTTTAACTTGGTACTTACCTAGTTGAATGAACAAAAATATTACGTAATTATTATGACCATTTTACAACGGTATTTATAATTTAATGTAGATGACTATTAAATGAAAAAATACCTGGAACAATCATTGCCAGAATTATGTGCTCCCTATTTATTGAAATTCATGGAGGAATGTTATTAGTGATAAAAAAAATAGGCCACACTGAGTAAACAGATCTCAACTCTCCAAATGGATTGACACCACCTGTTGCCAATAAAAGCCTGAGATTACGAGGTTCTTCTTTAAAGTGTGGCTACTTTTCCTCTATGTCCTTAAATGCAGAACCATCAATAGGAATTCACATAATGTCATCTTGACTTCTATTGTTGATGGGGAGGTCACCTTTCTTTCCTAGACTCCTACTTCTTCTTAGGAATCTCACTCTAGACCCTAACCACTTTAGGATCCTCTAGACTCACTCTTGAGCCTCTTAGGGTTACTCATAGACCCTAACCAGAAGGATTGTCATACTCCCTCTCTCTTAGGTTCCCTACCCACTGAAATATCTCACTCCTTACCTTACCTTTCTCTCCATGACTAAATAAAGTCAGTCATGCACCTCTCTTCTTCTATCTCTCTCTCCTACAAGTTCTCTAGCCAGACCATTTAGCTCGCCTAGGACTTGTCTCCAATTCTGACTAGCCTCTTCTCAATCCCAAACACAAAAATAGAATAAACATACATGAGGGATGCTTCTTGACGGTCACACTCCATAAGATGGATTATAAGAGTCAAAAAGCATCCATGGGACTTGACTGAATTCAAAATCCTACTCTACAGAAGTCTGCACACAATAGAAGCACACACAGAAAACACAGGAAACTATTCTTTATTGAAAAACCAGAAAATTACAATGTAAACTCAAATCTTCTATGCTAGTCTCCTCAGTCTCTAACTTCTCCAACCTCCTTCCACATGGTTCTTTCCTCCATTTTATAACTCGGCCTGTTCTTGATTCGTAACCGTTTCTAGGTTACCTGTCGTCTAAAGATTCTAATTACTTCCGCTCTTCATCTTCCTCCTATAACTGTCATCAAATCATCATCAGCATGGTTATCTACATGGACATCAGTTTCCCTCCGTGGTGTTCTCTTTTGTTTGTCATATACGACCTTTTTAATTTCCAACTTCCAGGTTGGCAAGTCAACCTTTCTTTAGTCGCGGTATCGCAACGCTTTCTTGGCTAGGTTCCCGATCATACATTTTCCTTGCTATGAGTGTTAGTCACACTGTCGCGAGTCCTCATACTATGCATGGCGACCTTGTGATATCTTGTTGTCACGCCCTCGCACCACTTATAGGTGAGCTACCGATTTACCTGCGAGATTGTGAGGCATTTTTATCACGCTCTCGCGCCTCTTATAGACGAGTTGCCGATTGCTCTGCGAGTACGCAATACATTGATGTCGCGCTCTCGCACCTCTTATAGACGAGCTGCTGATTCATCTGTGACCTTGTGATGCATTGTAGTCGTGCGCTTGCAACACTTATAAATGAGCTGCCTTTTGTTCTGCGACTTTGCAGTGCATTGTAGTTGCGCTCTCGCACACTCAAAAACTAACTGTCTATTCTCTGGCGACTGTGCGATACATGGTCATCGCCCTGTCGCACCGCTTTTCACTAACCGCCACTCACCTTTCTGACTGCACGATTATACTATCATCTCATCCTCGCAACTATTTTCCCTTAACCACTGATCGCCTTGCGACTTCACGATACACCATCATCGCACCGTCGCACCCGTTTTCAACTGACCGCCGATAAACTGCCGACTGTGTAATACACTATTATCGCCTTGTCACAGCTGTTTCAAATTAACGCCCAACGCCTTGCGACTGTGCGATAAGTATAAAGTAATCGGCTCGCTCTTGCGCTAGGAGTTTAGGACGTTGAAGTTATTATTGGTTAGGAAAAATAAAAGAAAACTGCTAACCGTGATCTACTCCATGATCACTCTGTTAAACTGCTAGGGCTTGGAGCGAGAAACCCTAGGGTGCTCTGCACCATACTCCCCCCTCTGAGAAGAAAAAATTTAGTTTGAATTAGTCAGCAACAATGCCGAACTAATTCCTTGTTTTCTACAGTCTTCTTCATCCATCCATGTCGCTTCTGCTTCTGGTAACCCTAACCATTTGACAAGGTATTCTCTGTATACCCTTCGTCAAGTTGTCTTCTGAACCCGTGAATCCAGGATTTTATTTGCTTGCAACTTTGGCTTAGCTTTCACCCGAATATCTTGAACATCTTTTCCTGTTTCCATCTGTTGAGTACTCTCAGGTATTACTGGTCCTTTGTATGGAATAAGATCCTGCACATTAAAAACAGGTGACATTTCCAAATTGTTAGGTAAATCAATTTTATAGGCATTCTGCCCATATTTCTCCAATATCTTACAGGAACCTATTCTCCTCATTTGCAGCTTAGTAGGAATCCCCTTCTGTAATCTGGCTTTGTTCAGATGTACCATTACCAGATCTCCAATCTGAAATTGAACTTCTCTCCTTCCTTCATCTACCTTCTCTTTTAATTTCTGATTTGACTCAATCAGATTCCTCTTCACCTGATCATGTATCTCCTTCATAGACTGTGAAAAGTCATCAGCATGTCCACTTATCACTCCTTGTCCTTTTAATTCTCTGAGCTCACAAACTCCACATGGATGCATCCCATATACAATCTGAAATGGGCTTTTCCCTGTAGTCTTGTTAACACTATCATTATAAGCAAATTTTGCCTGTGGTAACACTTGATCCCAGGCTTGTCCATACTCCTTTGTTAAGCATCTAAGCAGGTTTCCCAACACTCTGTTGATAACTTCGGTCTGACCATCTGTTTGAGGATGGTAGGCAGAACTGTGGGACAAATTAGTTCCCAATCTTCTCCATAAGGTCTTCCAAAAATGACCCATAAATTTGACATCTCTGTCAGACACTATGTTTACTGGTAAACCATGAATTCTAACTATCTCCTTGAAAAATAAGTGAGCAATATGACTGGCATCATTTGTGGTCTTACAAGGTATAAAATGACTCATTTTGCTGAACCTGTCTACTACAACAAAAATGCTATCATAACCAGTCTTTGTCCTAGGTAACCCCACAATAAAATCCATACTCAAAAATTTCCAAGGCCTATCTGGTATGGGTAGTGGTTGATACAAAC
>MU213398.1:153699-165439 GCA_018584345.1 Thuja plicata
TCCTCTCAATCTAGACTTAGCAACTTTCACTTTTTGTGCTTCAGTCACTCCTTCACAATCAAAATGATTCTCCATTCCTTCAATCCATTCCATTACCAATTCAGAATCCATTTTTCCAGCAAGTACTGGGACTCCGTCCAATGCCTTTCCACTTAGTGCCTTGATAGCCTTCAAGAATGGTTCTTGCATAGGAGGGTCTGGTTCTGGTATAACATCCTCCTCTGCAATAGCTTTTCCTTTACTGGAACTCTCTGCTTCTCCAGTTACTTTATTAGCAATATCATCTAGTTGTTTTCTCATTAACTCTAGAGTTTCCTCAAGGAGTCTATTTCTCTCCTTTTGCTCATTCACCTCTTTAGCCAACTCTACATTTGTCACCATGGCTGATTCTCGTACTGATTCCTCAGTACTTTGAAACATCTACAAATTTCAAACCCAAATCTTTAACTTAGCTCTGATACCAATCTGATGGGGAGGTCACCTTTCTTTCCTAGACTCCTACTTCTTCTTAGGAATCTCACTCTGGACCCTAACCACTTTAGGATCCTCTAGACTCACTCTTGAGCCTCTTAGGGTTACTCATAGACCCTAACCAGAAGGATTGTCATACTCCCTCTCTCTTAGGTTCCCTACCCACCGAAATATCTCACTCCTTACCTTACCTTGCTCTCCATGACTGAATAAAGTCAGTCATGCACCTCTCTTCTTCTATCTCTCTCTCCTACAAGTTCTCTAGCCGGACCATTTAGCTCGCCTAGGACTTGTCTCCAATTCTGACTAGCCTCTTCTCAATCCCAAACACAAAAATAGAATAAACATACATGAGGGATGCTTCTTGACGGTCACACTCCATAAGATGGATTATAAGAGTCAAAAAGCATCCATGGGACTTGACTGAATTCAAAATCCTACTCTACAGAAGTCTACACACAATAGAAGCACACACAGAAAACACAGGAAACTATTCTTTATTGAAAAACCAAAAAATTACAATGTAAACTCAAATCTTCTATGCTAGTCTCCTTAGTCTCTAACTTCTCCAACCTCCTTCCACATGGTTCTTTCCTCCATTTTATAACTCGGCCTGTTCTTGATTCGTAACTGTTTCTAGGTTACCTGTCGTCTGAAGATTCTAATTACTTTGGCTCTTCATCTTCCTCCTATAACTATCATCAAATCATCATCAGCATGGTTATCTACATGGACATCAGTTTCCCTCTGTGGTGTTCTCTTTTGTTTTTCGTATACGACCTTTTTAACTTCCAACTTCCAGGTTGGCAAGTCAACCTTTCTTTAGTCACAGTATCTCAACGCTTTCTCGGCTAGGTTCCTGATCATACATTTTCCTTGCTATGAGTGTTAGTCACACTGTCGCGAGTCCTCATACTATGCATGGCGACCTTGTGATATCTTGTTGTCGCGCCCTCGCACCACTTATAGGCGAGCTGCCGATTTACCTGCGAGCTTGCGAGGCATTGTTATCGCACTCTCGCGCCTCTTATAGACGAGTTGCCGATTGCTCTGCGAGTACGCAATACATTGATGTCGCACTCTCGCACCTCTTATAGACGAGCTTCCAATTCATCTGCGACCCTGCGATGCATTATAGTCGTGCGCTCGCAACACTTATAAATGAGATACCTTTTGTTCTGCGACTTTGCGGTGCATTACAGTCGCGCTCTCGCACACTCAGAAACTAATTGTCTGTTCTCCGGCGACTGTGCGATACATGGTCATCGCCATGTCGCACCGCTTTTCACTAACTGCCACTCACCTTGCCGACTGCGCGATTATACTATCATCGCATCCTCGCAACTATTTTCCCTTAACCGCTGATCACCTTGTGACTTCGTTATACACTGTCATCGCACCGTCGCACCCGTTTTCAACTGACCGTTGATAAACCGCCGAGTGTGCGATACACTATTATCGCCTTGTCGTAGCTGTTTTAAATTAACCGCCCAACGCCTTGCGACTGTGCGATAAGGATAAAGTAATTGGCCCGCTCTTGCGCTAGGAGTTTAGGACGTTGAAGCTGTTAGTGGTTAGGAAAAATAAAAGAAAACTGCTAACCGTGATCTGCTCCATGATCACTCTGTTAAACTACTAGGGCTTGGAGCGAGAAACCCTAGGGTGCTCTATACCAATTGTGTGCATGGTAATCCATATATTATGCTAAGCTAGTGCACCTGAATAATCATTTCAGATGTGGAATAATGAGAATATAATGAAGAACCTTGCGATGCACCTTTTTTGTTATTTGATATGTTCAATATACTGATATGACATTCAGAGAATTCTGTTACAAATTCATATTGTTTATGATATATAATATGATTATTGGAACATGCATCTATTGTTTGATACTCCTTTCCAATATCTTTCATTATGGCAAATAATCCTCAGTATGAGCAAGGTAGAATGTTTGATGGTGGTAACAAAAACTTGCCTATCAATCTATGACAAAAAAATATAATTTGTTAATATAAATAATATTAATGGTACATGATTCACCCTTTATTAACTATAATGAAATTACAACTAAAATAGATGAAAAATATGACATATATGACATACCCTAACATACGTGGGATTGTTATGTTGGATAAACCATTCATAACCTTCAAGTTCACCAACAACAATACATTGGAGAGAAGAGTTGTTTGGGATCCTTCATAAAAGGGCTTGTATGTATTCTCAAGTAGAGGTATATCATGAACAACATCAAGGTCATCTTGATCATCATGATCAGTTGCGCTAGTACCACCATCTTTAATTGTGTTTTCTGGCACATGATTAGTTGCGCCAATACCATCATCTTAAATTATGTTTTCTGGTGCATGATCATCTTCCTCCATGGGATCATTATCTTCAGCTTCGACATTCACACCTCCATGTTCCTCCACTTGGAAATCCACATTATTCGGGTTGTCGTGGTCCATAACATGTGCCTTGGGGAGGTCGACTTATATGAAAATGATGAGCATAAATAAATCATGATCATTGTCTCATCATCAAGTGATTTTTTATGTATATAAATTATTAAAATAATATAATGAACAACTTACCAATTGACGATAATCATGCCCCACTTCAATGTGACCATGATGCCTACAATATTTTCCAATTGTTCTGATTAGAAGTCTTCAAGTATTTAAGCCCTTACAATTTTTACATGGACAATAACATTTTCTATCACCTTTTCTTTTGAAGTTAGACCACAATCTAGCAAGTGTCTCCTTATTTTGTTCTTCATTGATATTATCTGACATGGTCTTTCTTCACAAGCAAAAAAATTAGGCTATCCATCATCAATCAATAGCTTTTATGTAGTCAAAATGTAAGTGTTATACCTTATGAACCATTCATTATAGAGCCCCTTCAACTCATTAATTGACAAGGAGGAATTTTAATAGTGTGTCAAGTTATGATATTAATATTATGAATCAACTACTTAGTATTTTAGTCAAACTAATTAACCTATAATTAATGGGTAGTGGCTCACACAAATTCATCATAAAAAATGAATGGTCAACTAAGTACTCATTGAATCTACTTGATACTAAAAAGTATGAAGTATTTAGAATTCCTAAAAAGTCATCCATCCTAATTTTATTTTGACTCAAACACACTTACCCATAAATTTTCCTAAACACTAATCTAAACAAAGATAAAGAAGATTGTATTGAAGACCTTTTCTACCGAGTCATTTTGAAACTATCTTGCCACTATGGCATTCCCCAAGGCCACTTTCCCTTGAGGCATTTTGTAATTGAACTGCCAAATGATATTTTCCTACTTGTTATTTCTAGAATAACCCTTTAACTATTCGTTTGAGAGTCCTTGGAATGACAACTACAAAGGTGGATAAAGGTTAATAGATATAGAGGCAATAAATATGTTTCATCCAATGGATAAAATATATAAATTGTAATACCAAATACCTTGACCATTAATGTAAAAGGGCATCACAACACATTCACATAGTTTAGTGTATGACTGTGACAAATCAGATTTGATAAAACAATTCATATATTGATTCCAAGGCTCTATTACTTGACCCAATTTGACTTCACATGGGTATTTACAAATTTCCTCGTGCCTATTACATGCCAACACGCCATTTACAAATGTTGGTTTCAAGACATCTATTATTTCTGCCTTTACCAATCTATTTGCAAATGTTATAAAAATGATCAAATAATGTCAACTTTTGCTGAGCTTTTTTCTTCTGGGTCCAAGACTGATACCAAAATCAGCTTATTGAGAATCTCACTAGTAAGAATTAAGTGGTTTTAGTTGAGTTTTTCCTATGAGTTTTATGAAAATTATTGTGTTGCTAAAATTATTGATTTGTTCCTTAAGCTCTACCTATGCATACAATACTCTCTATACTAATTAAAAGTCTTGACTAATACAATGTTTGAAAACATGGCATCCATAAAAAGTGATTAAGTATAATTTAGTACAAATAGAAGATAAAAATAAAAATATAGTTGTCAACCCGATTCTCACCTTTTTCTTTGTCAACTTGCTCACCAAACGCTATAATAGAAAGAGAAGAGGCAAAGAAAATATAGGTAGTTGGAGCAAAATTTTTGCACAGATGACAACATATTATATATGCATTTACATGGTATAAAAATTGAATCAAATTGAAATGAATAGTTTTTGAAAAAATTCAATTTAATAATGTAGCACATGTTTATATTTGTCTATCAATATGTGTGCAACTACAGGAAATAGTGGAAGAACATGTGTTAGAATAGTGTGACGAGGAAGAAAGCCCTTGTTTGTGCATTGAATAATCTATAAAATTATATGGGTTTAAGAAGTTATAGTGACGCAAGGAGGGTTGGAAGACTAGGGCCCAAGGCACTCCCAGCTATCCAAACCAACTTGCAGAAAAATTTGGAAGCAACAACACCAAAAAGGGAGAGAAGAAACAACAGAACATATATATTACTTCATCAAACGTATTAAATGTCAAGCTGTAAGACCTTTCCAATTTTGTCCATATACATTTAGATGTTTACAGAATAATCTTGATATATATGAGGTCACAGAACTACCATCCAAATCTTCTAACACCTTAATCTTTTATCTCCCAAAAAATGATGCCCTAATCTAAGAACAAAAAACCAAATAAATACAAGAGTCCACCAAAGAGGTCGACACTCAAATCCTAAAGATCCAACATAGGAAATAGAAAAGACCTAGATTTATGTCCACACAAATCACAATGAGAGATCCCACATTAATTACGCTACAAAAAATTAAATGTAGAAGTCAGCTAGAAGATCCAATATCAAAATAAACAACTCGATAAGAAGCCAACCATGCAACAAAAATAACTTGGTAAGAAGCCAACCGAGCAACAAAACAATTCGGTGAAAACCCACTGAGACCCGTCGGTAAAACACGCCATTGAGACCCATCGGTGAAGCAAGAAAGAAACAAATAATCAAGCCCGATTGGAAAACAAGTCTTCAACCGAGTGAACAGAGAAATTACCGAGCAGTATCCAACAAGCTACCGAACCAAAACCAACATATTTTTGGTAGATACAAGATTGCCAAGAACCCAAGATGCTCCTGCATCAGACACCTGGGGTTAAAATAAATGATTCTCTGAGTCATGAGTCAGGTACAACCTAAATTGAATCCAACTTAGATTGAGAAATCCAAGATGAGTCCTCCAACGATCTGTTTTTCAATTTTATCAAATATTCCATGTATTCCTTTCCTCTTGTACTTCTGCCAACTCTTTGTTTCAAAATTTGCTCAACTTCCTCTATCTATTTCTTAGGATAATCACTTGGTAATATCACTTCTTCATCAGGTTCATGATACTCATAGAAATTTGAAATATTGAATATAGGTGATATATCCATTTCATCAAGTTATTCAACTTCATAAGAATTTCCACTGTCAAATCTTCTCAGTATTTTGCAAGGACAAAATTTCTTCATCTTCAATTTTCCATATGTTCCAATAGGAAATCTACCTTTCTTCAAATGTACCATAACTACATCACCAACTTCAAAATTTTTATGTTTCCTTGATCTATCTGCACTATCCTTGTATTTCTTATTACTTTGATCCAGCTTATGTTTTACATCCTCATGCAATGTCTTTATGAACTTAGCAAACTTTTCTACTTTAGCACTTCTTTTCTCCAGCAATGTCTCTCAAGTCTGATATACCTCTTGGTTGTGTGCCATTAACAATCTCAAAAGGTGTTTTTCTAGTGCTTCTATTCACTGAACTGTTATATGAAAACTCTACTTGTGGCAATATAACATCCCAATTACTCAATGTGTCTCCAACTAAGCATCTTAACAAGTTACCCAAACTTCAGTTTACAACCTTTGTTTTTCCATCAGTCTATGGATGAAATGTATAACTATACTTCAATTCAGTGTCCAACTTCTTCCAAAGAATTTTCCAAAAATAGATGACAAACTTACTGTCTCGTTCAGAGATTATACTCCTTGGTAATCCATGCAATCTGAAAATCTCCTTAAAGAAAATATCTTCTATATGTATTGCATATGATTTTTTCCTACATGCTATGAAATGTGTCATCTTAGAAAATCTATCCACAATAACAATATGGAATCATTACCTCTTGTTATCCTTGGTAAGCCAAGAACAAAATCCATGCTGATATCACTCCAAGGTTTCTCAGGAATAGAAATCGGTTTATACAATCCATTATCCTGACTTACTCCTTTTGCAACTTGACAAACTCCACAAATTTTCACAAATTTTTGAACATCCTTATACAATTGAGGCCAAAAATACCATTCCTTAAGTGAACTTAATGTTTTATCAATACCAAAGTGTCCATCCAAACCACTACTAGGTTTTCCCTTTATCAAATTAGTTCTCATCGGTCCTCTTGGTATGCACAACCGAATACCTTTGAACAACATATCTTCTTGAATGAAATAGTCTTCATACTTAGTTGGTTGAATTGGAATAGGTGTTCTGCAAATTCTCCACTGCTCATAAAAATTAGGATCATTTTCATACAAATGCTTCATGTCATCAAAACCAAGAACCTCAATTCTCATTTCAGTCAAAAAAAGTCTTCTTCTACTCAGTGCATCAACAACTCGGTTAGAAACTCCACTTTTATGCTTTATCACAATCCATTATATCAATTTTGGTAAAATATTTTACTCCAATAAAACAATCCATAATATCATCCATCCTTGGTATAGGAAACCTATACTTAACTGTGATCTTATTGATTTCTCTTGAATAAGTGCATATTCACCATTCTCCATTCTTCTTAGGTTCCAATACAGCTGGTACTGCACATGGACTCAAACTTTCTCTAATTATACCCTTGTTCAACAACTCATGAACTTGTCGATTGAGTTCTTCATTCTCGATCAGTGTCAACCAGTGTGGTGCCTTGTTTGGTAAATTAGCTCCAGGAATTAGATCCATACAATGACTAATATCTCTCATTGGTGGAAAACCATCAGGTACATTATCTGAAATGATCTCCTTATACTCGGTAAATAATTTTTCAATCTCTGGGGGAACTTCATCTTATGTATTCTTACTCAGTTTGTTAGGAATCAAATCATAACAAATATCATTTATTTTCAAATCCTTATGAAACTGTCTACCTTCCATCAGACAAAATTTCATAGATGTACATATTTCACCAATAGATTCTTCAGCCAAAGATAACAAGATTTGTTTCTTACCATCAACCCAAATAGTATATCTATTCACTCTTCCATCATGTATAGCATGTCTATCATATTGCCAAGGTATACCCAATAAAATATGACAACAATCCATTGGCATGATATCACACAACACCTTATCATAATACTTTCCAATTTTTAGATTCACAAAACATTGTTCACTCACCATTAATGTATGCTCATCCTTGATCCATGAAATATGATAACTCTTTGGGTGCTTCATTCTTTCAAAGTGCAACTTTGTGACCATTTCCTTTGATGTCAGATTCTCCAAGATTCCACTATCAACAATTACCTTCCAAACTTTGTCTACAACTCTGCATCTAGTCTTGAACAAACTTTTCCTGATGGGATCTTTCTTATCTTTCTCACTCCAAAGTATCCTTCTGATCATTAGATTTCCTTCCTTCTTAGGTTCATTCGGTGACTCCTCTTGCAACAAAACATTTCTTCTACTAGCGACTTTCTTTCTTGCATGTGTACACTCAAAATATCTATGTCCTTCTTCACCACAATTGTAACAAGTTCCTTAGAACCCTCTTCTGTTATAACCACCTCGGGAGTAGTTTCCTCTTCCTTGGAATGAACTTCCACCTTTACATTTGGTCTTTCCCTTGTCTTGATATGTGTCTGGATTTGTCTTGTCTGGTTCAGATCTACTATTTTCACCATGAGATCTTCCTCTTCCTCTTCCTCTAGGGAATCTACCACCTCTTCCTATTTTCCTTTGTTCATATCTTTTGTTCAATTTATCCTCAACTTTTAGGGAAAACGGATATGTCTCTTCAATGCTCTCCAACTTTACCAAGTTGATCTCATCTTGTATAGAACTTCTTAATCCATTTAGATACCTTGATATTATTTCCACTTCGTCTTCATCATGTCCAGATCTGATGTCTAATATGTAGAATTCATCGGTGTAATCTTTTTCTGAGCTATCTTTCTGCTTCAAACTTTGCATTCTCCTTACTAGGTTAATTCGGTAATCACAAGGTAGAAACTTGCCTTTCAATTTTTTTATCATCTTATCACATACCTTGATATTGTCTTTACCCTTCTTCTTCTGATCCAATTGCAGATACTCCCACCACAAGGATGCATGACATTTCAACTTTGTACTTGCAATCTTTACCTTTTTCTCCTCTGATACATTATCATACTCAAATTATTTTTCCATCTCGGTTATCCAGTCTATCAATGATGTGTAATTAGTGTTTACAATAAAACTTGTAAATTAATTCCAATTATATTTTTTCTCGATCCAAGAAAAATTACATGGTTATGCTTTTTAACTGTTGAAATTACAATTAAGGACACTTTTACAAAATTTAAAGAACTTATTTAATTACTAAAATAAAGTAATTAGAATAAGAATTTAAACTGAAATGAAATAGCGAAAAGAAATTAAGGAGAATGTAAGATAGAAGATAGAAGAAAAATAAGACAGAAGATAGAACAGGCAAGTTGATAACGGAGTTCGTCCAATCAAGACTACGTCTCCGAGTCTGCTTCTCAATGCTGGGACCGCTTTATTAATATCATCAGGTCGAACACATTGTTACAATATCCAAGCTTTTAATAACCTGCATACAATTTCTTCACAATCTCTCTCACTTTACAATTTTTGGTGTGTAATAACACCTTGCAAATTTTCTTCTTAGAAAGAATTTTTCCTCCAAGAAATAATTCTCCAATCTCCAAAATCCTCCAAAGTCTAAATTTCCTCCCAGGCTAATTGCCTTTACAAAGGAAAATAACCCCCTTTTATACAAATTTATTTTCTAATATAAGATTAAAACCATATGATCTCCATATCCCAAAATCTCCCTAAAATATAAAAAACCCTTTAAAATAAGGCTAATCCATTTAGAAATATCCCCTTATTTTTGGAGATAATTTTATTTTATCAGATTGATTTACCTTATTTAATTTATGGTCCCTAAATACAAGGGAATAAATTGAAATACGATAGATATAAATCCCGAAGATCTTGCTGGCATAACGGTAGTGTCCCGTGCTTGTAGCATTAAGGTGAAGGGTTCAAACCACCAAATTCTTTTTTTAGCTTTGATTTCTGGAACACTTATATTCAAATACATATTTAACGCAAGGCATTTCCAATGGGTGCATTTGGTCTATTGGTTTAAAGGAGGATTAGTGGAGGAGAGGTGATGGGTTCGAATCTTACAACCAACTTTTAAACAAACCAACAACCTGCATGTTTCCACTTGTTGATGTCATCAATAAACAAAGTCAACCTTAGTCAACCCAACTTTGACTATCTATAACTTTTGCATAATAGGCTCAATTTTTAAAACAAAATATAGTTCCAAAATCAAGGCGACGAGCACTACAATTTGGCATAATTTTTTTGAGGATTTGAGATGATTAATTTTTCACCTTTTTGAATGCCTCATTCGCCTGTTTGACTGAGCCTTTGAACGCACATAACTTCTCCATACGAGATCCTTTTGAGCCCATTCAATTTGTGTCACAACCATGTTGGCGACCACTTTCTGATGATGTTTCTTTTGTGATATTTTGAGACTATAAAAATTTTAGGTTCTCTGGATCCACCTGGATCATTCCTCCCCATTGAGAAGCTTTTGGACCTCTAAAAGGTCTATTTATGTACAATTTGACCTAGGGCGATGTTACCCCACTTGCCCAGTATCATATGTCTGTCTTACTAGAATTCTGAACATCTGACCCATCACAAACACAAGACATATGGGATAGCATTGCTGATATAATCAATTATTTTCTCATTAATATTCACTGTCACATTAGTCATCCACATAGAAATAACTAGCAGAATAACAAGCAATAATATTGAATACACTGATGTGAAGGAAAATGTATCAACATTCTTGATCTCCTGAATATGAACATCATTAAGAAATGTTTCATCTAAACCCTATGTTACCATCACTAGCTGAAGGCCTAACTCTGCTTGTAACTGATCCTCACATTGTGATGTTTGCGACACCTGATCAAAGATGATCTCATCTTCATGCCTAGAATCACTAGCTATTGCAGACATAAGGGTTAAAGCGTTTCTTGCATTGAAAATCATCTTCAAATGTCCTGTATTCACAATAGATCCCTCACTCTTCATGTGATGAGCTTTAACACTGAATTCAATTCCATCTTTAAACAAATGATACTTTTTATGTTCCCTATAGAAAATAGATTTTCTATCATACAAATAAGGATTTCCTAGAACCATCCCACATATGTCAAGCGGAATAACATCTAATACTACCTCATCAACAAACTTGGATGTGATTGCAAATCGGAGTTTACATTGTCTTGAAACATGTAGCCGAGCATTGTCATGCACCCAACCCAATAGATAGGGCCTAGGATGAGGAGTTTTTTTTTATCCCAATTGCTTAACAACTTGTTCTGAGATTAAGTTCACTTGTGACCCACTATCTATTAGTGTGTCAATCTTAGTTTGTTTAGAAATAACCCTTATATGAAACAATTTATTCCTTTTACTTTCAACAGGGACTTCATTACATTTTAAAGAAGAAGTATGGGAACTAGCACCAACAACAGGAATAATACCTTTTGTACCCACAACTGCTATCTTGGTTTCATCACTAGACTCTGAACCAAGGTCTTGCGCAATAGCTACAGTCTTTTGCTTACCCTTTTGTTGCTTGAACCACTTTGGTTTCTGATCAGGATGCAATTTCCAATATTTTGTATCTATGTGGCCTTGCCTTTGGCAATGTGAGTAATAAGGCTTCTCATCCTCTTTCTTTACAGTAGTTGTTCATTGTACTTTATCTTTCCCTTTATTTCTCCCTTTGTGCTTACTTGATTCCATCAACATTATCATGGCTATTCCTTGAGCTTGTTTCCAAATGGATAGATTGCACACTAACTTCATCAATGTTAGTTGGATTAAACATAAGTATTGTATGTTTCAAATTCTCATGTAATCCACCTATATACTTCAACAAAGTTTCTTGTGTATACAATGGAATACCCAAAATTAAA
>MU213398.1:196361-213722 GCA_018584345.1 Thuja plicata
CA
Source organism: Thuja plicata (assembly GCA_018584345.1). NCBI lineage: Eukaryota > Viridiplantae > Streptophyta > Pinopsida > Cupressales > Cupressaceae > Thuja > Thuja plicata. The sequence continues at coordinate 196,364 of MU213398.1, forward strand.
TGATCCTTAAACATCATTTGACTTATTTTATCAGGATTAAAATTTGACACACTTTAAATGATCAGATTGTCTGGAATTCTTATTTGAAAATCTTGATACATTTCACAAACACTTGGAATTTTGGTAAGTTTTTCATTGACTTTTTGAGTCATGTCTTTTTAGCTAATCCATGATGTTTCGACTAGATTGGCAATGATAAGAGACATGATTTTTTCTTGAGCTTCTGAGTGACTTTTTTGAGGAAGATTATTTAACTCGTGTGAATTAGTCTAAAGACATGGTCATCAAAGAACCATAAAGGACATTCATATAAGATGAAGGATTAATCTTTGTTTGTTTACGCAAAAGGATATCTTGGTTATTTAGATTTTCGATATCTTAATACCAACATCCACTAGCAACATTGAATCTGATTAAATTGGTATTCATACTCCCATAGTTGGTCACCCAACTAGTGAGGGTTACCACACGCGAGAAAGTCATATTCATATTCTTATGGTTGTAGTGGCACCAGTAAGGATTGTATGGAATCCTAGTTCCACAATGCTCTATGATGAAAATATATCTCAGTTTGCATTCCTTTCGCAAACCTCAAGGACAATTAGTTGCATTGCATTGCATGTTAGATTTAAGTTGCATTCATGTTAGATTGATTGCATGTTGCTCTTGCTTAGCTCTCAAATGCTTAGTGCTCAAATGACTTGTCTTTCTAGCAAATTTTCCAAGTTCAAGGGGGTAGACAAAGGGTTGATCACATTTCATCAAATCTTATGGGTTTCAAAGTCATTCACAAAATGAGATTGTCCTTTACATTCATTATCATTAATCATTACTCATTATACATTTAGAAAATCAAGGAAAAGAATCATTAATCATTAATCATTAATCATTAATCATTATCCATCTCATCATTTAGAAATGCATATCATAAAGTACATTGCATACATTCAAAAACACAAAAAGATAGATGCATTTCATTTACCATAAGCACTAAGTATTGCATTCATTGCATGGTTAAATCAAAAAAACATATAGAGATAAATTGCATCTGCATCATTTGCATCCATTTATCTATGTCCTACTCTAAGACAGTTGCATCCATTGCACAATAGAAATAAATGCATCATAGAAACATATAGCTCTGCATAAAAGGAAATCTCATAACATCATCAAAGGGAAAATCAAAGATCATCATCAAATAAAAGTCCATCAAATGTGTATAGCATAATCCGTACATCAATGGTACATCAAAGTCCTGATCAAAATAGAAATACATGTGATACATATCCTGGGTCTATATTTGTCTCATGACCCAGTAGGGGCACCTGATCCATCTAACCCTACTCTCTAAACCCGTGGTGCTCTAGGTGGTCTCTGCACTCTGCGTTGCCGTGGTCTACCGCCATCATCACCATCATCTCCATCCCTGTCATCCTCTAAAAGCTCATCAACATCTGGGATAGGCTCTGCTGGATCTATGAACCTCATAAACCGATGTCGCATAAACCACTCTCTATACTCTGCGGACATCCCTGCATCAACAACCTGTGGTAGTAAATCCCAAACTCCGTAGCCCAGTTGATCTATCTGAAGACAGGCTGACTGGTAGTCAACCTGTGCGCCCCACATTGATCTCTCTACCTGTACCCTGGCATATAAAGCCATACCCTGTGGCATGTCCTGCATCTGACCGAACTGGCATAATACTCTACCGCAGCAAAATCTCTCAATAATCAATGGTGACTGACCTATCATCCATCGAGGAGAAAACATGTACGGTAACTTGTCATCGTCCTCTCTCCACCTCTCGCACTGCAAGTATGGTCGCCACACCACCTGATCAATATCATCGATCGCACGTTGCCAATAATCCACCTTGCCCAGACGATGCTGGACAATCATGCCATCATATAAAAATGCATATGGGTAACCCCGAGCATGAACTCACACTGACACTGGCCTAGTGATAGGGATATGCTCCCATGTCCATAACTATAATAAAATTGCACCTGCAGAAATTGCTGCACTACGTAGATATACAATCTCATGTAAATCATGATATAATTGTGCTAGCACACAAGAACCCCAATCCATCCTCCGTGGATGAGAAAGCAAGTCCTCAATAATCTGGCCCCATCTGACTGCAAAACCACGTCCTCATCTATCTGGCAACAACAATCCTCCTATCACAGCTCCTAATAATGCTAGTAGGGTAGGGAATGACACAAACTGTGCCCAAGTGATACAATCATCTGCTATGGTGTTATCTCCAAACACCCGTCTACATACATTGCTATCATAAACTGAATCATAATACACCCGCTCTCCATGAGTCAGGATCCTCAAAAGTCTGTAAACATCCTCAGGCATAATCGTCATCTCGCCGAGGGGTAAATGGAAGGTATTATGGTCAGAGTGCCAACGCTCTACCATAGCTGTCAGTAAACCTTGGTTCAGCTGAAACCGAGGGAGATCCAAAAGGAAACTGAGACCGCAAATCTCAATAGTACGCCGCTCTAGTGGCGTAAGCTCATCTACCAAATTGAAGATCCACATCGCGACTCCTCGCACCCGCAACTTGCAGTAATGCTCCTACATTTTGAAACAAAGTGCATCATGTTAGTTTTTCTCTTGATTGACCATTCTAAGTCAATCATAACAAATTAAATCTATCTTTTCTCTAAACTTGAGTGTATCAACTTATTGCTCCTAACCTTTAAATCGTGAGACACAAGGACAATTTGTAATCATTTTTAATCATACCTGATTGACCTATCAAACATTCATCATTATGACTTTTCTAACATCCTAAACACTACGTGACATTCTGAATGAACATTTTCTAGCTTGAAATCTACTTAAGTCATCTGGACGTTCAATCGGACTAAGTTCATCTTTTACCTTTCTGGTACGCGGCACTTAATCTATCCTACACGGCATTTGGCTAAATTTATTCTAACAAGTAGTAAAAGATGCAATAAATGCAATTTTTCCAAAGCAATAAATGCACTAAGATGGTTTGAACCACTCACCAGAGGTCCGTAATCAGGCAGTCTCTGATATCTCCGTGCTCGCTCGAATTTGTGCTCTCGGATCGGGACTACCATCACTATCAATCATCAGTGGCTCAGAGCAAAATCTCAATAGTGAAAAGTGAAAATGAATAGTAATTTTGGGTTTTTCAACTTATTTAAGCTATTTTAACCTATTTTATGAGATTTTTGACCCAGTCAACCCTAATTTACCTATTCCGCTCACTAGGGCATTTGTTCGACATCTTTTTCACATCATCATTTATCAGAAATGTTATCATCTTTGATCTATCTTATTCACTTTCTTCATCAAAAAATATTTTACTAATGATCAAGATGATTCCATTTCCGAGGGGTCATCATCATATCATCAAACGGGGATTATGCATCAGTTTCACATCCAATCTAGGGCATTAAAATTTCAAACTTTATCAGCTGGGTTCCATATCGAGTTCCATATCAGATTTCCATATCGAGTTCCATATCAGATTTTCATATCGAGTTTCATATCAAGTTCCATATCACAGTTCCATATCGAGTTCCATATCAGATTTCCATATTGAGTTCCATATCAGGGTTTCATACCACAGCTTCATATCGGCATTCCACATCCGGGTTTCATACCATAGCGTCATATCGGCATTCCATATCCAGGTTTCCATATCAGGTTTTCATATCAGCTCATCAATATCAGCTCAATGATCAGGACAATCAACCTTTCTTTGAACCAATGCGCTTCACACATCAATTCAAAGAGGGGCATTTGTAGACACCTAAAATTGACCAGGTGTACGTCCAATATTCCAAACTATAAATCTCAGCCAAATGCTTCAAAATATCATCAAATGGACATTTAATCAATGCAAATCAAATGGACAAAATTCAAATCAATTTAAAAGATCAATTAAATCATGAAATCAATTAATTAAATTCAAGCCTAAAGGGATTAATCAAATTATGCAATTGATTTTTCAATTGTATAAATCAAATCAAAAGGGATCAAATCCAACCCAATCACCCTTCTATAGCTAATTTAATTAAAAAATGGAATTATTTAATTCCTAATATCTTTGAGATCAACAAACTTTCCCTCCATTTGAAAATGCCTCAAAGCTTTTGACTTAACCAAAGCTTTGATCGTGATCAACTCACTCTACCCCCTACCCTTGGGAAAATGCTATAAATACAAGCCATTTCCTTTGTGTTTGGGATCCAAGAATTCAAGAGCAAAAGCATCCTTATTATAGGCATATTGAAAGCAATATTGAGAGCATATTGAGGAGAATTTGAGAGATTTGAGAGAGTTTTTAGCATTTGCATCATCATTTAGTATCATGTTTAGAAGCATTTGCTAATTTATTTCATGATCTTGGAGCATTTCTAAGCATTTCTAAGCATTTTTAAGCATTCTAGCTAGATTTGAGCATTGAATTTCATACATATCTCATTCTAGGATTTTCCTTGAGAGAGATTAAGCCTAAGAGCTCTCTTAAAAAAGCTTGGATAGAGAACCATGAGATGATATAGATTTAGCTTCAATTCTTTAGATTAGTTTTGTATTATCTTCCATAGAATTGTTGTCTTTTATCTTAATTTCATGAAGGTGTATTTTCTTACACACAATATGCTTTCTCATAATCCAGTGGGATGCAAGCTTGTTGCTTGGGATATTTGGCCTAATCCATAGCCTCCCAGCAGGTGATAAGATTCTCAAGAATGTATATGCCTTTCACAAATCCAGTTTGGGTAGGGTTAATGATGTGAGGAAGAACATTCTCCACCCTAAAAGCTAGAATTTTAGCCAAGATTTTTTTGGACACATTCAACAAATTAATTGGCCTCCAATTCTTAATCAATCTTTTATCTCCATCCTTGGGGATAAGTTTAATGAGGCCATCATTAATATCAACCCCAAGGGACCTTCTATCAATAGCTTCTAAATAAACTTGGAGGAGCTCATAACCAATCCAGGATATATTATTTTAGTAGAATTCCACTAGAATACCATCTGGTCCGGGAGCCTTTTCATTACTCAGTTTTTGTATGGCATTATTGATTTCCTCCACAGAGATAGGTCTATCTAGGAAGACTGCCTCTTCCTCCGAAACCCTTTTTGGAATAATGCTTCTAATTTGTGTCCTAGTACTTTCCATTTCCTAGCCTACATCTTCTGAAGTAAAGAGTTTCTTATAATAACATGAAAATGCCTGGAGAATTTCTTGCTAGGAGCCACGTACTTTCCCTTCATCCCACATAGATTATATCCTCTCTCTAGCCTCCTTAGATTTTAGGACCTGAAAAAAGAATCTAGAGCCCTTCCCCATGGCTAATCTAGTTGAGCCTGGCACAAGTTTTAGCACCTTGAATTTTAAAATGTTGAAGCCTCCTAAGGGAGTCTTTGGATTGGGCCACAGATTATTTAGCATCAACGTTGGCCAGGTTATTCTTAAGAAATTCTTCAGCTTTAGACAAGTCATATTGAAGTTCATCTTCCAGCCTTCTCTTGTCTTTGGATTTTTTTTCAATTACTTGAAAAAGAGCTTTCCAACTACTCATATTTTGAGACCACCTTTCAATGAAATTTTGATGTTTGACTACCACCTTATTAAACCATCTGATAATGTCAACCACAATATTTACATCATCATCTTTCAGTAGGGTAACATTCAAGGCAAACCCATCCTTTCGCCCCTTATCTAGGCTAGCCAAACCAATTTGAAAGATATCAGCAATAATAGGGCGGTGGTCTGAAAGAGAATAGGGGGTGACCTTAACATTGACACCATTATTATCTTTCTTAAAGCTAAACTCATCCTTCTTAACATAAAATATTTCTAGTCGACAGAAGATCCTCTTAGTCCCACTTTGAAAATTAGACCAAGTATTCCAAATAATGTTAGAATAACTGAAAGGGGGGGGGTGAATCAGTTAGTTCCCGATTATTCTACAGTCCCAAATTCTCCCAGATCTATGTCACAAAAATTTCAAATATATAAATCAACTCAGTGAAGTGTAAAATGTATCTTGAAACTTTCATCCTATACTGTTTACCGAGTAGCACTAAATTAATATTGTGATTACCGATCAATGTAGATAAAGTAATGTGTAAAGAAAAATAACAATCCACAACAATCATACACATTGACACATACATTTTTAATGTGGAAACCCTTCTAAGGAAAAACCCACCTAGGACCAGTAACCCAAAATATTTCACTCTTCTGAAGTGAGCTTGGTTAAGAGCCAACCCTATTAAAGGTTACAATGCACACTGTTAAATGTGACCTGGTTAAAGGATTTAAAACTAACAATTCTCTCTTGACCAATCATTCACTATGGGGCCAACAAGAAAACACTCAACATTCATTAGAATGTCATAATAAAGACTTCCACATCCTACTCGGTTAAGATATTTATCTGTAACAATGGTTAAACTGATATAGTAATGATCTTATTCAAATACAACTCTGTTTGCAAATTTTTAGATCTATGCTAAGTACATAATACCTCTGATCAATTTGTTTACTTCAGTTCATCTGATTCTTCATACTCTGTTCTGCTTGGTTAATGCTCTTTCCTATGTCGCTCGGTGATGTCTGCAAAAAATGCTCAGTTCTATCTTTAACCAATTTGATTAGTCATGCATAAACTTTGCATATGTGTGCATCATAGCATCAAGTTATTCATAATGAATCTCTTGTCTCTTATATAGACATCATAACTCATTTTATTTCCATCCTTTAGATTTTTCCGCTTAATCTCCATCGTTGGTTTTGTCGCTTAAACCTTCCTCGGTAGTTGTGTTAAAAACACATTTCAATCTTCGTTGTCCGATCTTCCTTGAATTTTCATAACCATTTGATCATCATAACAGATCTTATCATTTACCTCAGAATCATCAATTTTCTATCTCACCATTCTAGTCAACCTCGGTTTGATTTAACTACTCAGTCCATACCGTGATGTGACGGTGATCCCTAGCTCGGTTATCACTGTGCTTGGTATACATCGTGTTTACTCAATGTTCACTGTCTCTCGGTGTATACAAAACTCTTCATTTACCGACCACAAACTTTTTTTGTTCCAGATCTTCAATCAATAATAGATGTTTGTTACCATAATGATACTCAAATAAGTTGAAATCAATGACAATACATTAGCTGATTAATGTCTATCATCATATCTCTAACTCGATTGACTATCAACAAAATGACTTCAAACATACAATCAGTTGTAGTTCATCAATCTCTCCCTTTGGCATTAATGGAAATAGAATATGAAATATGCAATAGAAAAATGCCATAGAACACCAAACTATCATTCTACAACTACAAAATACGTCAGCATTAAAAACTCACCATGTAAACTCTCCCTGCAGATTTGACTCTTTTGTTCTTGAATCTCTTTGTAGATAGATATGTCATTTCTCTTCCTTTATCATTCTCTCCCTTTGATAGATAAATATTTCATTGAATCAATCTCTCCCTTTGACAACAATGCCAAAAATAAAATATATAGCTCTTCAATAGCCAAAAATATCTCTGGTTTTCGGTGCAGTAAATACCTTGCAGTGTACTGATATGTCTTTGTCAGTCCAGTTCAGCTTTGCATCAACATGATTGATATTCTAATTACATGTAGGTTGATGCAACCTCCTAGTCATCTTAGTGGCCGATAGACAAGGGACAAACCCCTAGTCTACCCCTCAAGTACTCAAATGTATCCTTTAGTAAGGGTTTAGTGAATATGTCTGCAAGTTGTTCTTTTAATTGTACATATTCTAGTATAACTTGTTTCTCTTGTACTTGTTCCCTCAAGTAGTGATATTTGATAGATATATCCTTGGTTTTTGCATGCATCACATGGCTCTTTGAAATATTTATTGCACTAGTATTATCACAATAAATTATCATTGGATCAATGATCTCTTCATTCATACCTTTCAAAAGTTGTTTTATCCATGTCATGTTCAGACAATTTGCAGTAGCAGCAACATATTCTACTTCTGTAGTTGACTAAGATATGCATCCTTGTTTTTTACTTATCCAAGTAACTAATCTTTCTCCTATAAAGAATGCTCTACCAGTGGTACTCTTTCTATCATCAATGTTCCCAGCCCAATCAGCATCAGTGCAAACTTTCAGTTTGAACTTGCCTTCCCTTTTGTACCATAGTCCATAATCTTCAGTGTTCTTCAAATATCTAAAAATTCTCTTTACAGTAGTCATATGTGATTCTCTAGGATTAGCAGAAAATATTGCAACAATTCCAACTACGTGTGCAATGTTTGGTCTTGTCTGTACAACATACATCAACTTTTCAATCATAGATCTATACAAAGTCTTATTTACCTCGGGTGTCTTATCTTATTTTGTCAGTTTGCATCCTATCACCATAGGTGTTCCGACTGGTTTAGATTCTTCCATTCTGAATGTTTTCAGTACTTCCTTGATGTATTTGGATTGAGTAATATAGATTCCTTTAGCCTGTTGTAAAATTTGCATGCCAAGAAAAAATTTGATCTCTCCAAACATTGACATTTCAAATTCTTTCCTCATTTCATCAGCAAATGATGTACATAGGTTATCATTTCCTCCAAATATAATATCATCAACAAAAATTTCAGCAATAAGGGTCTTATCATCATTTCCTCCTTTCAAATACAAATTGTTGTTATCACTTGTTCTAATAAATCCAATACTTATAAGATAGGAGTGGTCTTTCATACCATGCTCTTAGTGCTTGTTTCAAACCATATAAAGCTTTATGTAACTTACATACCATGTTTGTTTGATTAGGATCAACAAAACCTCCAGGTTGTTCAATGTATACCTCTTCTTCCAGTATTCCATTCAAAAATGCAGATTTAACATCCATCTAATATACTTTGAATGATTTATATGTTGCGTATGCAAGTAATAATCTAACTCCTTCAAGTCTAGCAATGGGTGCAAAAGTTTCTCCATAGTCAACACCTTCTTGTGCATACCCTTTGCATACTAATCTTGCTTTATTTCTGGTTACATCTCCATTCTCATTCAATTTGTTTATGAATATCCATTTGGTGTCAATGACATTCTTATCACTTAGTCTCGGTACTAATGTCCATGTTTTTTTTTCTGTATCTGCTCAATTTATTCATTCATTGCATTAATCCATTCTTCATTTTCAAGTACATCTCTAACATTCTTAGGCTCAAATTCACAAATCAAACATGTGTTGTCTTTCAACTTACTTTGGGTCATCATGCCAACTCGTTTATCTCCAATAATTTGATTCTGTGGATGATGTATTCTTATATATTTTGCAAGGATAGGTTCAATTCTTTATTCTTCATTGTGTTCTCCAGTAGGTTCATTATGTTCTTGATCATGATCTTCAGTTGCAACATTTTCCTGATTCTTGGTTTGTGCTTCATGTTGCTCGGTAATATTACCCTATTGCACGGTAACATTAGGCATGTATGCTGGCAAAGTATTAGGTTCTTCCATGTAGACAAATCTACTGTAATCTTCAGGTTCTTTCATGCTTTCCTCGTCATTCTTCTCATCAACTTTCACATTTGCATTTTCAATGATCTTGTTAGAAGTCTTGTTCAAACATTTGTAAGCTTTACTCTTAGTAGAATATCCAAGAAATATTCCTTCATCACTTTTTGAATCAAATTTACCATTTTGATCATCTTTCAGAATATAACGACTTCCAAAGATTCTAAAATAACTCACATTAGGTGCATAACCATACCATAGCTCATAAGGTGTCTTGTTTGTATCTTTCTTCAATTGTACTTAATTCAGTGTGTATACGGTAGTACTAACAACTTCTCTCCAGTATGTTTGTGCAACATTCTTTTCAATCATCAGTGTTCTAGCACAATCCACAATTGATCTATTTCTTTTTTTAGCAATTCCATTCTGCTATGGTGTCCTCGGTGCACAAATATATCTTTTGATTGCATACTCGTTGAAAAGTTAGTGAGCTCATCAGAAATCAATTCACCTCCTCTATCAGATCTCAAACACTTTAGCTCCCTACCAATTTCTTTTTCCACTTTAGCTTTGTACCATTTAAACATATTAAATGCTTCAGATTTTTCTTTTAGGAACATGACAATCATCATTATAGAGTAGTCATCAAAAAATAAAATAAAGTATATGTCCCCATAATAAAATTGTGTTGTCATTGGTCCACATAGGTCTGTATTTACTATCTCAAAAATATCATTAGATGAAAAATTCTCGCTCTTAAAACTAGATTTTGACATTTTTCCCATTTGACAATTCTTGCACATTACATGGTCAGGTTTAGATAAGCTTGGTAAGCCTCTTACTTTTCTTTTCTTACTAATCTTAACCATGTTGTCAAAATTTACATGAAAAAACCTTTTATGCCACAACCATACATCTTCATTCTTTTCCATTAAGCAAGTAGTTTCAGCAGTGTCAAGATAGAATAGATTAACTTTTGATTGTTCACCAGTGTCGATCAATTTTCCAGTTTCATCATAGATTCTATCTTTTTTGTTCTCAAATGCAACTCAATGGCCTATGTTATTCAACTGTGAAACACTCAACAGATTATGATTAAGTCCTTTCACCCAATATGCATTCTTACATTTGATTTGATTGTTCAACAATATAGTTCATTTTCCTTTTACTTGACAAGGTGTATCATTTCCCATTCTAACAGATCCACCATCATAATGCTCAAGAAACTCAAATTTTCCTTTATCTCCAGTCATGTTATGTGTGCAGCCACTATCAATAATCCAAATGTCATGTTTACTAACTTTAGAAATAAGTGTTGTTTCAACATACCTCTCATCTTCTTCTGAATCTTCTTTTAAAGCCACAAATACTATCTCAATATCTTCATCAGTGTCAGAACCAGTATCATTATCTTTATCTTCAGCAATGTAACAAGCCTTCTTGCCTTTGTCTTTGTAATCTCGTTTATTCCTTCTGTCATACTGTCATCTTCTTTTGTATTCTTGGTCATCTTTTCTGTCATTAGATCTTTCATTTCTTTCATCATTCTTTCTATTAGGGCATCGAGCAGAAAAGTGTCTTATCTTTTTACAATTAAAACATATCAAAGGTAGTTTACCTTTATATCTTCCTTTGCCTTTGTGCAATCTTGTAACTGTTAATGCATCATGTTCATCAAGTTCTTTATCATCACTGTCACTATCACTATTATTTCTAATCATGTGTTTGTTACCAGATTTACTAATTTTCAAAGAAGACATAAAGACATATTCCATGGTAGGTACAACACTGTTGTCAAAATTATTCAGCTCAAAAGGAATCTGTCTACCAACAAGATTATCAACAGTAATATTATTTCCAGGTGGTGCTCTCATTTCACGTATTGCAGAGACTCTTATAGAATAAATAGGCAATAATTTCTAAGAATCTTACTCACAATAGTGTCTTCGTCAATAGTTCCACCTGCTCCTCAAATAGCATTCACAACCTCCTTTAGTCAGTTACTGTACTGTGTTATGTTTTCTCCTTCTTTCATTCTCATGTCATCAAATTTTCCTTGGAGACTTTCAGCTTTAGCTCTCAGTACATTTGCATCTCCTCCATAAACTAATGTAAGCTTGTCCCACATCTGCTTGGTTGATGTACATGTCTTGATATCCTAAAATTTAGCATCAGTGAGTGAAGAAGCAATTTCTACCATTATAATGTTGTGTTCATGTTTTTCTTTCATCTGATTAACAATCAAGGGTCCAGTAGGTAGGATGAATTCAGGATCCAGGTATATTGCAATGTCATCTCCAATCCCTGGTAGGTATAATCTCATCATGCTTTTCCATGTTGAGAATTTGTCCTTGTTCAGCTTCGGTGCATCTCTCTTATACATCTTGATCTTTAGCTTAAGTCCTTAAAACTTTCCTTCTAATCACTATATGCTCTGATACCAATTGTTAGAATAACTGAGAGGGGGGGTGAAACAATTAGTTCCTAATTATTCTACAATCCCAAATTCTCTCAGATGTATATCACAACAATTTCAAATATATAAATCAACTCGGTGAAGTGTAAAATGTATCTTCAAACTTTAGTCCTATATTGTTTACCAAGTAGTAGTAAATTAATACTGTGATTACCGATCAATGTAGATAAAGTAATGTGCAAAGAAAAATAACAATCCACAAAAATCATACACATTGACACAAATTTTTAACGTGGAAACCCTACTAAGGGAAAAATCACCTGGGACCAGTAACCCAAAATATTTCATTCTTTTGAAGTGAGCTCAGTTAAGAGCCAACCCTGTTAAAGGTTACAATTCACATTATTAAATGTGACCTGGTTAGAAGATTTAAAACTAACAGTTCTCTCTTGACCAATCATTCACTATGGGGTCAACAAGAAAACACTCAACATTCATTAGAATGTCATAATAAAGACTTTCACGTCCTACTCAGTTAAGAGATTTATCTGTAACAATGGTTAAACTGATACAGTAATGATATGATTCAAATACAACTTTGTTTGTAGATTTTCAGATTTATGCTAAGTACATAATACCTCTGATCAATTTTTTCACTTCAGTTCATTTGATTCTTCATACTTTGTTATGCTCGGTTAATTCTCTTTCTTCTGTCGCTCGGTGATGTCTGCAGAAAATGCCCGGTTATGTCTTTAACCAGTTTGATCAGTCATGCATAAACTTTGCATGTGTGCGCATCATAGCATCAAATTATTCATAATGAATCTCTTGTCTCTTATATATACATTATAACTCATTTAATTTCCATCCTTTAGATTTTTCCGCTTAATCTCCATCATTGGTTTTTCCACTTAAACCTTCCTCGACAGTTGTGTTAAAAACACGTTTCAATCTTCGTCGTCCGACCTTCCTTGAATTTTCATAATAGTTTGATAATCATAACAAATCTTATCATTTACCTCAAAATCATAAATTTGTCATGTAATCATTCTAGTCGGCCTCGGTTTGGTTTAATTGCTTGGTCAATACCATGATGTGTCAGTGATCCCTAGCTCAATTATCACTGTGCTCAGTATACACTGTGTTTACTCGATGTTGAATGTCTCTCAGTGTATACAGAACTCTTCATTTACCGACCACATAAACTTTGTTTGTTCCAGATCTTCAATCCATAATAGATGTTTGTTACCATAATGATACTCAAATAAGTTGACATCAATGACAATACATTAACTGATTAATGTCTATCATCATATCTGTAACTCAGTTGACTATCAACAAAATGACTTCAAGCATACAATCAGTTGTAGTTCATCAAATACCTTTATAAGAAGATTTGCAACGTACTAAGGGGTCATAACGCTTGTGTTTGTTGATCATTTTATACCAAAATAATTTCTCACACCCCTTCCATTCAAATTTATTACCACTAGATTTTTCCTGAGTAGCATCAATCATGTTAAAGTCACCTCCAAAGATCCATGGAATGCTATCCATCTGAAACATCCATTTCCATAATTCAATCCTCTCTCTCTCTATGGTCATTTGCAACATAAATATTACAAATCCCAACCTCCTTATCATTAGTTTTAAAAGTGATCCATACCAGTCTATGACCGGGGGAACAACCCCACCTTGAGATGGATTTAGCCCATTTATGCCCCACTAAGATAGCAGCCCCTCTCTTTCCTTTCTAGTGAAAAATAGTGAATGTACGACCATCTTTCCAAATGCATTTCAAGCTAATATCCAGTGAGAACCTAACAACCTTCACTTCTTGGAGAAATAGAATGTCTATCTCCTTATTCATCATGAGGAACCTTTTTATAATGTATTTTCTGTCACATGACTCAAGTCCTTTAAAGCCACTCTAGCGGAGGCTAATTTGGCAGCGGGCCATGGGAGTCGACAGGGTGGTCAGGCTAGTGGAGCTTCTAGAGCAGGCTATAGAGGTAACTAGTCGCAGGGCGCTAGGAGCTTCAAGAAGCCATCCAGTTATTATAGAGGTAATCAGAACCAGAGCCAGAGTCAGCATTAGCAGCAGCAGAAGGCTACACCTCCTACCAAGAGTGGTAGAAGCGTCAGGAGTGGACAACGCCATAGGCGTAATCAGTCCAACCAGCCAGCTCAGAGCGCACAGCCTAGTGTGAGTCGAGGGAGTGTCCAGCAGTCTAGTGCGCCCTCCAATGGGAGAGGCAATTTCAAAGGCACAGGATGTTTCACCTGTGGTCATTTTGGCCACATTGCGGTGAATTGTCCATAGAGAGCACCATAGTTTTCTACATAGAGGCCAGCAGCCTCAGAGCCTACTGTAGGAGGAGGTTCACATAGAGTGTTTGCAGCCCTGGATCAGAGACAGGTAGAGAATCAGGGCACAGTCATTGAGACTTCAGGTACTATTCGGGGTACTTCCATTTCTATATTATTTGATTCAGGAGTGACCAACTCATTTATTTCACCTTTCCTTGTTGAGCGTTGTGGGCTAGTGGCTGCAAAGCAAGCGTTAGGTTGACAGGTGGAACTAGCCTCAGGGGCTAGGGTAGCTCATGGAGCTCATATTGATTACCTCGGTTGACCTTCATGTGATTCCTTTGGGATCATATGGGGTTGTCTTGGGAATGGACTGGTTGGGAGCTCATGGAGCTCATATTGATTGTAGAGAGAAGATCATCTTTTGCAAGGATGATGCTGGCAGAGAGTGTCGCATTATGGGGATTCCTCGACCCATATCCTTTTGCATGATATCCACTATGCAATTGAAGCGATGTATGCAAAAGGGTTGTCAGATGTATGCAGTATCTATGTATGAGATAGAAGGTATGGAGAGTGAAGTCAAGGCTTTGGATCATCCTATACTATAGGAGTTTATTGATGTATTCCCTGATGAGATTCCAGGCATGCCACTAAAGCATGACATAGACTTCTGCATAGAGCTTGTGCCAGGAGCAGAGCCTATATCTAAAGCGCCATATCGTATGGCTACTCACGAGTTGAGTGAGCTGAAGCTGCAGTTAGAGGATCTATTGGCAAAGGGGAGCATCCGCCCTAGTGTTTCTCCTTGGGGTGCACCTATCCTCTTCGTCAAGAAGAAGGATGGATCATTACGCTTGTGTATCAACTATAGACAGTTGAACAAGGTAACGGTCAAAAACAGGTACCCATTGCCACGCATTGATGACTTGTTTGATCAAATTAAGGGAGCCAAGGTGTTCTCTAAAATTGATCTTAAGTCAAGATACCACCAGTTACAGATTGAGGATGCTGATATCCACAAGACAACATTTCGTACATGCTATGGACACTATGAGTTTACAGTGGTTCCTTTCGAGTTGACGAATGCTCCATCGGTGTTCATGTGTTTGATGAATGGAGTGTTTCGAGAGTACCTAGATCGCTTTGTGCTCGTCTTCCTGGATGATATATTGATTTACTCTAGATCCATGGAGGAGCATGAAGAGCATCTTTGGCAGGTTCTGGAGTGCCTTAGGAAGAATAAACTTTATGCCAATCCGGCTAAGTGTGATTTCTTCCAGACTAAGGTTCAGTATCTTGGTCATGTTATCTCTGGAGAAGGTATCTCAGTAGATCCTTCGAAGATGCAGGCTATTGTGGAGTGGCCAACACCCACTAATGTGTCTGAGGTACGCAGCTTCATGGGTCTTGCGGGATACTACCACAAGTTCGTGAAGAACTTCTCTAGGGTGGCACATCCTATTACTTCACTTCAGCGGAAAGGGAAGAAGTTTGTATGGATAGAGAAGTGTGAGGAGGCTTTTCAGAGTCTCAAGGTGTGTTTGACCAGTGCACCTATCCTAGCTGTGCCTGATCCAGTAGGAGATTTTGTAGTATGCACTGATGCATCATTAGAGGGTATTAGAGCAGTTCTCATGCAGGATGGGCGAGTGATTGCCTATGGGTCTCACAAACTCAAGGATCATGAGCTTAACTACCCTACTCACGATCTAGAGCTAGCTGCGGTTGTCCATGCTTTGGTACGATGGAGACATTTTCTTTTGGGACACCGATTTGAGCTTCATAGCGATCATCGTAGCCTTCAGTATATCTTTACCCAGCCTAATCTAAATGCTAGACAGAGAAGGTGGATGGAGTTCCTTTGCGAATATGACTTTGAGATAAAGTATATTCAGGGAAAGGAAATGTGGTTGCAGATGCATTGAGTCGCAAGCGACAGGCCGTTCTAGCTTTGACTCTTAGTGTGGACTTGAGGAGTAGGATTCTCAAATCACTTCCTAGAGATACCTTGTATCAAGAGGTGAAAGCTTAGATAGAGTCAGGGAGACCATTAGAGGGCAGATTCTCTGGCTATGTTCTGGAGTCAGATGGGTTATTGCGTCATATGGGCCGGATCTATGTACCACCATTGGATGATTTGCGTACATTAGTGCTATCTGAGGCTCACAGTGCACCCTATTCGGCTCATCTAGGTTTCAAGAAGATGCACGCAGATCTTCGACAGCTCTATCATTGGGTTGGTATGAAGAGGGAGATTGCAGACTTTGTGGCTAGATGTTTAGAGTGTCAGAGGGTCAAGGCGGATCATCAGCATCCAGCAGGGCTTCTTCAGGCTAATCTCATTCCATCATGGAAGTGGGACATTATTTCTATGGATTTCATAGTTGGATTGCCTATGACTCCTCACAGACACAATGCTATCATGGTGACCGTTGATCGGTTAACCAAGGTGGCTCATTTTTCACCGATGAGGTCATCATATACAACAGCTTCCGTAGCCCGAGTCTTCATGTAGGACATTGTGAGACTTCATGGCATTCCTCTCTGTATTATATCGGATCGAGATCCTATTTTTACCTCAGCCTTTTGGACATCTTTACAGCACGATTTAGATGCTCAGCTGAATTTTAGTTCAACGTATCATCCTAAGATTGATGGACAGACGGAGCGGGTGAACTAGGTTCTAAAGGACATGTTGAGGATGTATGTCATGGACAGACAGACTCACTGGGAGGACTACTTGTACCTAGTGGAGTTTGCATATAATAATGGATATCACAGTTCCATTGGCATGGCACCTTTCAGGCGTTGTATGGCCGTCCTTGCCATACACCTTTGAGTTGGGACAAATTGGAGGACCGTATTCTTCTTGGTCCTAAGATGCTTCGAGACATGGAGCAGCAGGTAGTGAGGATTCGTGAGCATTTAGTGACTGTACAGGATAAACAGAAGAAGTATGCAAATGCTCACAGGGTGGATAGGTAGTTCGTAGTTGGAGATAGAGTGTTCCTGAGAGTGCGCCCATGGAAGAGTCCGATCCGTTATGGAAAGGGTTCAAAGTTGGCACCTCATTTTGTGGGACCATTTGAGATCCTAGAGAGGATAGGACC
>MU213405.1:0-32105 GCA_018584345.1 Thuja plicata
TAACAAAAACAACAGTGATCAAATGAAAAATCCGCAGAAGTATCATATGCGCAGGACTTACCTCGCGCTGAAAAAACAAACTCGCAGTGGAAAACGCGGTGAAAATGCAACAGTGGAAAACCCCATTTGCGCCGCTCATTCCATTTTACCCTCCCCACAGACCTGACGACACATCAAATTTGGTTTAAAAAAATGCATATTCGGGGTTTAATTCCTAATTCCACCTATTCGGTGGGAAGATGACGCCGCCTATTTTAGCGTTGAAACCCGGTTTTTGTCGACGAATCCCGAATTGCATCTTAGGCATACAAACAGCGAATTTGGCGAAAACGGGAAGTTGCAATTCCAATTCCTCCCCACTTCCGCGAAACAAACGGGGCTTAAATTCAAGCTTATTAAGATTTATTTTTATACAAATATAAATGATATCTGGGCATCCCACTCTTCGTGCAACAAAGGTTTGTGCGTAATATTTTCTTGAACAAGCAAGAGCTATGGTTCAAACAACCTGATAAGATAAAAACTTCCCATGAATCCTGGCTCAGTGATGCCCGTATTCTCTCTGTCTGGTCTTCATGCTCTCTACATAAAATCGTCTACAATTGGATTTTGTGGCCTGAAAGCTTCTCGTGCACTAACCTGGCAGTCTAGGGCATTATTCACTAGGCATTTTTGTCATAAAGACGCCAGGTCGGTGTCAGAAATTTGCCAAAACATAAGAGAGGGCAAATGGGATTGCTTGAAACAGAACACAATGAAACTACCCACATTGTCCCCTTCGAAAATCACCCAAGTTCTCCTGAGAACACAATCAGAACCAGCAATAGCGCTCCACTTCTTCAAGCATTTAGAACGTCAAGGTCTTAGACACACTATGCAGAGCTGGTGCACAATGGTTCATATCTTGAGTTGGGCCGGAATGTCCTCTGATTCGATGGCTTTGCTGAAGCATTATCCTATAACTGGGTCCGAGACCTGCAGTCAGATTTTTGATGGACTCTTAGAAGCAGCCTCAAGTGGGTGCAATTGGGATCCTATGGTGTTTGACATGCTGATCAAGGCCTATGTTCAGACAGGAAGGTGTGAGGATGCTGTGCAGGTGTTCAGGCTCATGGAAGAAGCTTTATTGGTGCCCCATATCAGCGCCTGCAATTGTCTTCTCAATGCAGTTTTGAAGTCCAAAAGAATCAATCTGTTCTGGGATATCTATGCCGAAATGTGTAAGAGGCAAATTCCTCCGAATGCTTTTACGTTCAATATTATGATTCATGCTCTCTGCAGAGACGGTAACCTGGAAAGAGCATATGAGTTAATGAATCTAATGCAAGAATCAGGCTTTGAGGCTGATATTGTAACATATAATACTCTCGTGGATGGTTATTGTAAAACGGGGAAGTTGGAGGAAGCTTTTATGCTCTATAGGCTCATGTATAGGAGGGGTATTCCGCCCAACGTGGTTTCCTATACTGCTCTGATATGTGGACTGTGCAAGGCTGGGAAAGTGAAAGAAGCACATCAGATGTTTCATAGGATGACTCACCGAGGTCTGGTGCCGGATGAGGTCACATTCAATTCTCTGATTTCTGGGTACTGCAAACAGGTAATGCTTGAATTCCTAAGCTACACCATATCAGCTTGTCCATACAATTACATCTCACCCTCTTAAAATAGATTGGTACACCAGGTATATTGGATATTATATATATCAGCTTGTCTATACAATTACATATCAACCTCTAAATAATAGATAGGTACACAAGGTATATTGGACATTATTTCTTTCCTTTATTTTTACTAAAACTAGCCTAGATCATATAAAGCTTCCTTGCTGGCAATGTTTTAGCATCCACTTCATCTATTTATGTCAGACGCAAACAAATCATGTAGATGCAAAAACTAGATTGGAGCCTATAGGTAAATTTCATCTGTCATACTCAAACAAAGCATGCGAAAGCAAAATCATTGAATGACACCTATAGCTTGTAAGTAAACTTGGTCCTTGCCCAGCTATGTGATACTCAAACAAACACTTGGCTGCAAAAAATTGACAGTGGCTCTTACAACTAAAGTTCAAACCTGGGTTTGTATGGGTCTGAAGTAGTTATTTATAAGCAAACACTAAAATGAATTTTTTATCTTCATCTTTAGGTTTTGTATTTTCCATGTACAAGCAGATTTAAGCTTAATACTAATCTATTTCTTTTTTCCCTTGCATCTACAGGACTGTACAAGGGAGGTAAGGTATCTGTTTTATCAGATGCTTCACAGAGGTTTGATACCTGATTGCATTACCTGCAATGCCTTGATTGATGTTTATTGCAAGACAGGAAAGATTAAGGTGGCTTTGAAATTGCGCAGTGAGTTGCAGAGTAGAGGCATTCTGAGCAGGGTTAAAAGTTATAAGGTACTCCTTGAGGCCCTTTGTAGCCATGATAGATTTGATGTAGCTGATGAGCTCTTGAGGAAGAAAGTAGGGGAAGGGCTGGATCTTGGTAGAGATATTTATGTTGTGCTGACTGATGGACATTGCAAGCAAGGCAATATGGAGAAAGCTCTCAAATTGAAAGATGAAATGAGAGGAAAAGGTCTTGGACCTGATTTAGCTGTTTACAAGACACTTTTTGATGCACTTTGCAAGACTGAGAAGATTGTTGAAGCAGATGAACTTGTACAGGAGATGATCACGTGCGGTCTTGCCCTAGACAGTTATATCTGGAAAGGTTTATTTGATGGATTCTATAAGGAAGGAAAATTGGGAAAAGCAGAACAAGTTTTGGAGAGAATGGTAGAAGCAGGTTCTATTCCTGACCGTGCTATTTATAATTCACTAATTGATGGACACTGCCAGCAAGGTAATTGGCAAAGGGCATACAAGTTGCAGGATAAAATGTTGAAGATTGGTATAATTCCAACTGTTCTTACCCATAAGGCCCTGATTCGAGGTCTGTCAAGAAATGTGATTATGGATTCAAAATTTAAAGAGCTCAAACAAAGAAGCGATTATGCAAAACAAGCATGAACTTTTGATAAGTGTTACTTGGCCATTGCAATTGCTAGTTCATGGTGCAAAAAATTGCTAAAGAGTTTTAGTGGCTAGGCAATGCAAGATTGCAAGCACATACAGAAAAACTATTGATTTGCATCTACTGAGGTAGGGTATAAGTTTGGCCTCAGTAACGATCTCTCCTACTTAAGTGCAAGACAGGAAATACTTCTGTTATTATGAGTTGGTACAAGACTCTCAAGTCCTTTTTGGAAGGCCAAAGATATGTTGCAAGGTTAAAATGCTCTGCAATGCAAGAGAAACTACTCCTGAAAAAAACACAAAAAATTGGAATTTGTTGTATTCATACAAGGAGCAGTTACATAGGTGATAGGACATTGTTGAGGAATCTATAGAGCGCCTATTACTGATCAGATATCTGGGTTCTCGATTCTAGGGCCATCTTTCACAAGGTATATATCAAAGCAGCAATGATGTCTCTATGGTGCTTTGAAGGAAGTGCTTGAGCTTATTAATTTTTTAATCCTAGTTGTTTGCAGGACATGGTTATGTGTATGATACATTGTTTATGATATCTTGACTAAAGTCTTAGCTTCTTTAGGATATTTTATTAGCTTGGCTGTAAATGTATATACAAGATGATTGTACTCACACATTGAAAGAAAACACCTTAAAGTTATGTATGTCTGCCGATATCTACACTTATCTTACTATTAAGATATTTGTTTATATTTCTGTTAGATAGCGGTTGAGTATTTATTAGTAATGAATTCCATGATCATGATGACACAAGAAGCTTTCTTTTCTGTTCAGTTCATTTTAAGATTTCAGTTGTGATGGCTATGTCAAACTATATGCTATAGGCTGGAGAGAGTGGTCTATGAAAGCAGTGACAGGAAATAGCAAATATGCTGATAAATCATTAATCTAACATATGAGCTCTTTTGGAAAACCACAAGTTTTATATTGGAGACGGAATTTTTGAATTGGAATTATAATATTACTCGAAATGACAATCAACACTTCCAGACAGAACCTGGAAGTCCCATCATCACTGGGGAAGCTCAGTGATAGTTTTATGATTTATCTGCTCACTGGGCTGAGGCTGGTTTGAACTATAATATACCCAAAAATTTCTGATTAATGGTATTAGAGTGACTGTAATGAATAATTGAGTGTGGCTTGAGGGAGGGAAGTGCACTATGGGAAATGACAATTTACTTTTCTATTAGGAACTGAAAGCCCTATCTTGAGTGGTCATGTAGCTCAGGGGTAGATCTGCTTCTGGCCAGAGAAAGTTTCAAAATTCAAACCCTATTCTGCCCAGTTTTATAATATTACCTTGCAGCACTGTGAGGACAACAACTAAGATTGTATTTAGTGATAGGGATTGTATGCTATGGCTAAAAATCTAAGTTAGTGGTTCAGGTATGGGTATGCTGGTATAGATTTTATTTTGTAGGTGGTGGGGGGGGGGGGGGAGAGGGGAACAGGNGTATAGATTTTATTTTGTAGGTGGTGGGGGGGGGGGGTGAGAGGTGAACAGGAGTAGGTATGTTTACACAAAACACCCACAAACATTATAAGGCTAAAAACATGATTTAAGTTCAAATATCTTAGTATTCATTTGCAAGCATTTAAACTTCATTTGAAACAATTCCAAGCAAGCAAAAACAATCTGAAAACAAATGACAGCAAGATAGAGGTTTCATGACAACTATTTGACAAAATGCCCATGACACAAAAATTGAAGATTTAAGAGCAAAATTGCATAGAGTAATATAGTGGTACAGTTAGAACTTGTTGGAGTTCTTACAGTGGTATTAGAGCGGTTTCCTGCCATCCTATTGGGGGTGGAAATCATTGAGCTCACACGTTTGATTTTGAGTGACCAACACTCTTGTAGTTGTTTTAGTTATGGAAAAATCCTGGAAATCAATCAAGCAGGGAAACCAGTTGAACAACATGGCTATGTCTAGGAAGTAGTCAAATTACATAATGAAAAACTTGGAGAAGATTAGGCAAAATTAAAAAACGGATGGATGAATTGCTTTCAAACCCGGCAACCATAGACAATTTAGCATGGTATATGGCTTCCATTTTTAAAGGGTGTACATCACAAAACAAAAAGGAAGAGAAACAAGAGATCTCTTCAGGTGGGACATCTAGAAATCTTTATAATGAACTTTCAGCAGCTAGTAACCAACATGCAGTTGATCCCATGGTGATTAAAAATCAGATTTACATTAAGGAAGATGTTGGGCACAAGACACTTCTTGATGACTTCCAGATTGAAGAGAATGTTGGTACTTTCATCGATCAAGAAGTTGTTAAAAGTCATGATAACTATTCTGATTTCTATGACAACGGTGAGTTGTGTTTACATTAGCATGAGATGATAGAGATTTCACATGTGGATGATGTTAGTACTCAAGATTTGGGTACTAATGAAGCAATTTATGATGAAAGTTCCTGCTACAGTGAGTCTGTTTTTTCATATCAGACCTTAGAGAATGAATCAGAAATTTCATTTGTTGGTAATAGGTCCCAGGATCGTTCTTCAAATGGACTTGCAGTTACATTGGAAGTGGGAGTGTGCGAGGAGACTGTCATAACAACTTCCACTTTACCTGATGAGCCATTTGTTGAGGTGCTTAGAAGCAGTACCTCGGTTGTTGATGTGTGCGCTGATGATAGCACACATGAAACTACTTTTCATGAGGTGAGCGATGTAGATACGACCTCATATCACAGTGCAAATTGTGTGCCAGAGAGCTTGCATGAGAGCCAAGAATTTCAAAGACATCATTTGGTTGGGCAATTGAAGGTTGATGACAGAATGATTGCCACAACCATAGAGCACTTTGAAGTTGCTCGTCAGATGTTGGCTGCCTATGGTTGGAGCACTCCTATGACAGATGAGCATTGTGATGGTAGTCTTTCCCTTACAGAGTTTCATACACTTTGAGAAGCTATTAGAATAATGAAACAAAACTATTTACGATTATTGGCTAACAGGGACTATCTTCTCGTGTGGGGTTGTACTTGTTATGATGCCTTGAACGGAACGAAGGAGGTAGATGAGCTCACCCATGAGCTGGGAGTGACTATGGATTCATTGGAGAGCTCACCCATGAGCAATTGGCCTTTCATGAGTCTCAGTCACGGATTGAGGAGTTGTTCGTGGAGTTGAGGTTGGCACAATCTTCACCAGCTTTAGATACGGTTCAGTTTCCTACAGGGGTAGTTGGTGATGATTTGGTATCTACGGGTTTTGGTGATGGATGCGTTGAGGGTGTGGCTGCATCCATCACAGATTCTGGTGCAGTAGTTTCAGATGGGATGAGTACTTTGCTTGAGAGCAGAAGAGAGCCACTGGTTGCACTAGGTTCTCCTAAGGTTAGTACGGTGATAGATGATGCAGGTCATATTGCTGATAGCTCATGTGTGGCAATGGTGGATTCTCTCGAGAGTTGTGTGTTGGTACACGATGCTACTCCATCATCTTCACAGGAGATTCACAGGGTGTCATCTGATTGGGAGTATGGCTCTCATATTGATTTGTTTCCCTCCCCTGGAAGCAAATCGGTTACTTCATCTCATGTAGCTAATGGTGATAAACAACTTGTTGTGTCCCAACGTTAGAGTGATCAGCTACAGGTTTCAGAGGATAAGGTTGATTCTGCCTTATTTTGTTTTTACTGCGCAAATATATTTGTTGAGTACTTGCTTGAGAGTCCGAAGTTTTAGGAGGATCTATATTGAGTCACTGAGGATGCTCTCATCTGAGGTTCATGTGGCATACGACATTTGGTGGGAGTGATTGTAGATACTCTGACTACAATGCTTCCACATAGAGATTGTGGTTGGGTTTGCAGAGAAAGTTACTAGAGACCCTGCCCAATCAGCTGTCCGGGGTTACAGATTGGAGCCATCTTCTGATTCACGAGTTGTTAGGGACAAGCCTTTGACAGAGATTGGAGCCTTTTACCGTAGCTACACAGTGAGGAGTGCTCATCATTTTTCTTTTGATCCACATGTAGATGACTTGGGGATGCATCGATGTGGAATGGCTCCAGGATTATACCATTCTTTGTGGGATGGGTATATGCCATCATCCATAGATGGATTCAGTAGTTGCAAGTTGGTTGGGGACTACTTGCAGAATCATCACATCCATGGCAGGTTAGCAGAGGGTGGATTTCATATCCATGGAGGATTGATAGAGCATAGTATAGGATTCAGTGTAGCAAATGCTTCTAGATATTTCCACCTCCTTATGATGGATGGATGTGAGTTTCGTTTATACTAGGACCCAGGTGGTGACAGGGTTAGTACTGCAGGTTGGATGGGTCCCATTGGATTGGTTCACCATTTGCAACATGGTGACGTTGTGATCATAATAGCGCAACAAAAGTCTAAGGTTATTCCTCTTAGCAGGCTTCTATTCAAGATTTGGGATCCAGGAATATTTTGTTGGACACTTTTTGGTGTGTTATGGGATCCTTCACGTGCATCGGGGTTCCAACATGGGTTCACCGGGGTGTATTGTAGAGTGTACATAGTGTGGATTACTTTCAGTCTCACTTTCGGTCTTCATGTACATGATTTATTTCAAATGCACGGTTCAGTGGCATGTGTGATAGACAGTTGGTATGACAACATATCTTGTGCCAAGTTTGGAAGCAAGCAAGATTAGTGTTTTGAGTTGCTTCCACTCGAGACTCTTACTCCAGTAACACCATATGGCAAGGATGAGTTGATTCAGTAGGTTCAGTTCGATGTGCCAATGTTACAGGAGTTGTTTGGTGACAGCAGGGACATTGCATACATCTTCACTTGGGATCCAGGTGGATGAGTTTATTTGCAGTTGAGATTGCTTGGGGATAAGCAATTTCAGGAGGGGCAGACTGTAATGTCCCCATTTTAGCAGACATGGATTTTGGATGGTTGGCCTATTTTTCTGACCCTCGTAGGCTGATGAGTTTGGATAGAGGGTCTCCTGAGGCTTGTATCGCTTCCAGAGTTCAGTGGTCTCCAGTTCTGGCTTTCGTTTGGTATTTCCAGGGCTCCGTTTGCCATACTTACTATTTATAGTAAGTCAGAGATTGATCGAGAAGGGCCCTTTCTATTTTTAGTAAGGCAGTCATATGGATAGAGGATGCAGTGGTTGACTCCTTGGTTCAGACGGTTCGTCAAAACAATGAGTATTTAATGAGTTATTAATATTGTAATTCCTTAATGATGTTTAATTATGTAAGTTATATTATAAAGTTATAAATTGACTTTATAATAAAGTGGGGGCCATGTTGAGGGTAATGAGTAATTAATACTCATTGGAAAAAAGTACTCTTTATTAATGATATAATATAAGGTCAACACATGCAAATATTGAAATCATTAAAGAGCCTTGCTAATGATGATTGATGGTGGAAATATTATAAAAGCCTTGGAGAGAAATCGAACTCATTCATGATTTGGTATTTTCTTTTGTTGTGTAGAGGAAGAATTGAAACAAGGGTTTCAGATATTGAGAGCTTGGAGAATTGAGAATTCTTCGAAGTGTTTTGCACTTTGAACTGGTGAAACTATCCAGTGAAATTGTGCTTGAGGATGGTTTAATATAGAACCATCATTTGTGATTAAATTGAGAGGAAGTTTCTGCGTTCTATTTCAGCGAGCGTTAGCAAAGTCTAGAAGACAAATTGAGTGCAGATTGCAACCCTTTCGAGGTCTGCGTTTGGGGAATTTAAGCAGCCACCAATCATCTATGGGCAGTGGTCAGGGTTTGTGAGGCTGCGTTCTTATTTGCTGGGCAGCGTTTGATAGTTATTGGGCACATTTTGATATAAGAGTGCCTTCGGTTTTTTGATACAAGGCTTCAGCATCAAACTGAGATGATATCCAGGGGCAACACCATCAATTTGGAGTTAATTTGGTGCTTGCAAACAGCTACAAGTTTCCTTAGCAGTATTTAATTAAATTCTTATAACCCTTTAGAGGTCTGCGTTTGGGGAATTTAAGCAGCCACCAATCATTTATGGGCAGCGGCCAGGGTTTGTGAGGCTGCGTTCTTATTTGCTGGGCAGCGTTTGATAGTTATTGGGCACATTTTGATATAAGAGTGCCTTCGGTTTTTTGATATGAGGCTTCAACATCAAACTGAGACGATATCCAGGGGCAACGCCATCAATTTGGAGTTAATTTGGTGCTTGCAAACAGCTACAAGTTTCCTTAGCAGTCTGTAATTAAATTCATATGCATAGCATTTGTCATTGTAAATTGTTTGAATTAGATGTAGAGGAATAAGAATGCACACCAAATGTTCAATATAATGTTCATCTATACTGCTCTTAATCAACATATTAGTTCTCATGCGAAGTGTTTGTGAAAATGTCCATTGGCTATAGGTGCACATTTTACATGTAGAAATCATATGTATACATTCATAAAATAAAAAAGGATTGCATTTGTATCTTAGTTCTTTGCCTTGATATCTTAGTATTCATTTGCAAGCATTTGAACTTCATTTGAAACCATTCCAAGCAAGCAAAAACAATTTGAAAACAAACGACAGCAAGATA
The DNA here is from genome assembly GCA_018584345.1 of Thuja plicata. Lineage (NCBI taxonomy): Eukaryota > Viridiplantae > Streptophyta > Pinopsida > Cupressales > Cupressaceae > Thuja > Thuja plicata. The sequence continues at coordinate 9,589 of MU213405.1, forward strand.
GAGGTTTCATGGCAATTGCTTGACGAAATGCCCATGGCACAAAAAATGAAGATTTAAGAGCAAAATTGCACGGAGTAATACAACAGTCAGAACCTGTTGGGGTTCTATTATGACCATTTCACACATCGCCCTTCAAGGATGGGACCCCTTATCTTTTCGCTGGCTTTGGCTCTTTTTTTGGTTTTGGTTTTGGTTTTGGTTTGGTCTCTGTGGCTCTGGTTCCTATCTCTTGGAGTTCTTGTTGGAAGTGGCGGTTTTTCTTTAGGTCCAAGGTTGGCTTATTTCCTTGTCATTCAGAGATGAACACGTGAGGAAACGTTAAGCACAAACTATGAGCACATGAGGGAGTTACAAATTTGTTGAATCTGAAGAGTTGAGAGGTACCATCTCAAGCATGGCAAGAAGGTGGGAGGCCCAGCATAAGTGCTTCTTTTGCACCAGCAGATATAAATTTTGTAGAGAAAGATCGAATGTTCCATCCACAAGAACATTCTGGAAAAGGGGAAAATTATTAATGGAGTGCAATCTTTGTTAAGTTTTATGAGGATTTTGTTGATTTACCACAATACTCACCAGATAGCAATTTTTATTAAGCCATGGAGTTGTTCAGTAGTAGTTGCCAGGAAAGGGCCCACCGTGGGCCTCCAAGCGGGCTCCAGATAAGCACAATTGAGAAATAATGCGGACGGGGACGGTCCAAAATAGAGAGACTCCTCCGTCGAAAGCAACAGGTCCCCATTAATGTCGTTTCTCTTGAGGTGAGGGATGTCACTTACAATCCCACCATGTTATCTCCCACCTGCAAATTAGTCAGGCTATGGAAAATGAGGAAGTCTGAAACTTCACCAATGCAATCCCTTAGTCGTGCCTTGAGCGTGGTATCTGTCAAATAGTTTCAAAGGAGGAAGCCCGCAAGATGCTTGTGGGAGGTTTCAATATGCATGAATTGATGTAAAAAAACCATCCCGAGCTGTAATGTGCATCCAAATTATTTTCTACGACATGAAACACAAAGGGGAATAACTGACGTGCAAAGTTGATCAAGTCCCAAATGTGAAGATTCCTATGTCCTAGAAAATGTGAAAATTCATTCTCTCGAAACTCATATGTCTCGCAAAGAAAGAAAAGAAATTCGCTTTAACACCCTGAAATCCTATTCAAAACACTAAAATGGAAGGAGAAAAGCCGATGTTTAAAGACCATCTTCGGGTACCCAAAACAAATCATGACGGTAGAGGTGAACTGTTAATGCCAAAGAATGTTATAGCGCAAAACCCAACAATTGTTTCTCTTCCATTTGCAGGAAGAGGGCATTGAAAATAAAATAAAAAAATGTCCGCGAAGGATGAAGACCTGCGCCCGAGCGCATGTTGCTCACAATCAAGGAAATTTCCAGAATGAAAAATCCACTAGGTACCTTCAAATGCGCTCAGAGCGCAAAATAGTGAAGATCGTGAAATAAATTTTAGTGTTAAATCTGTTACAAGTAGCTATGTATCTCAAAGCTGGCATGTTGGAAAATGGTTAATAAAGAGAAGCGTCCACAAGAGCCTTCTACCCAAGCCCCGTGCGGTTTGGAAATGATGAAGACACTTCTCACATCCCATGCATTCCAGTTGCACACCAAACTCCAACACGGTGAAAGAATGAACATTGCAAACAAACTATGCCATGGAAGTCGGCAATTCGCGCCTGAGCGCAAAGTGAAGGAGGTCAGGAAATTCCTTCGGTGAAGGAAAATCCGCTTGGAGGCCTATTTTGCGCTCAACCTCTCTCCCAAGCGCATTTCACTCATGGTCACAAAATGTTTTAAAATAGAAAAATCCTCCACCACTCCCGATTCCCGCTCGAGCATGAGAAATGGCGTAGTTCAACGCAAGTCAAGGAAAGTTTTAAAATAGAAAAAACCCTTCATGACCCTCCCAATGCGCCCGAGCGCAATTTTCATATAGCTAAGGAACATTGAAAATGAGGTAATTCGGTATGAGGAAGAATTATGCTCAACACGATAAGGAATCTAATCCCCAACATGATGGAGTAAGGGAAAGTTCGGGAACAATCAAATTCGTTAAGTCTTCCTCATTCACACCAAGCGCGGAAAATGGAGGGGAGTGTTAAAAAAATTCCACCAGTGAAAACTTGACTGGCGCAATTCCGCAGAAGTCAGGGAAAATGGAGAGAGATGGAAAGTCCGCCATAAGCTCAAAGTCATGCCCAAGCATAAAAGATGGCGTAGAATGCCAATAGTGAAGGAATCCCTGACCAATAAAAAATCACAACCCATGTCGAAATGTGCTTGAGCATAATTTTATAAGAATGATGGAATGAAGGGAAATTCCGCTATAGGCTCAAAATCGCGCTCGAACGTAATTTATTTTGGGTGAAGGAAATTTGTTTTTTGGAAGTATATCCACAGGATCCTTCACAAATAATCGAAGAGGCAAGAATGAAAAACTCGCAAAATGTCAAAAATCATATCTTGGAAAATTCCCAAATTTCGAAAAAATGAAAATTTTGGAAATCTTGGAAATTCCAGAATTTCAAAAAAATTGAAAAAATGGGAAACTTCGGAAAAGTTGAAAAAATTGGAAAACTCCGAAAATTTCATTCAAAATCTTGGAAAATTGGAAACTCGAAATCTTGGGAAAATTCAAAAGCTTGAAAAATGGAAATCTTGGAAAGTTGAAAATTTTGAAAAATCTTGGAAATTGGAAAATTTCAAAATTTCGAAAAAGGAAAATTTCTCGAAATCTTGAAAAATTGAAAAAACTCCGAAAAATTTGAAGTCTTGGAAAATGTCGAAAAATTGAAAAATTGGAAAATGGCGACAATGGATTAAAATATTGTGTTTTTGGAAAAGCGGTGAAGGTGGAAATAATTAAAATCGCCTAAGTGTAGAAATTCCACCTCTTCCAATCCGCGCCCATGACGAAAATGTACTTGATGGAGATGAATGATGAGGAAAGAATCGTCGAACGAGGAAAAGGGCATAACAGGTGACATTGGGAGAAAGAAAAGGGAGGTGCAACAATTGAAAAGGTGTATGAGTTCTAGAGAAAGATGAATTTGCCGAAAGTTTGAAGAATCAGAGAAAGAGGCATGAGAATGTTAGAGAGAAAGGATCTTTTGAAGAGAGAAATGGTTTTGGAGAGAGAAAATCTATATCTAGAGAGGGCGAAGTTGTATTGGGTCGGGAAATCGAGAAAAGATGTTGCGAGGAGAGAGAAAATCTCTATCTAGAGAGGGCGAAGTTGTATTGGGTCGGGAAATTGAGAAAAGATGTGAGGAGGAGAGAGAAAATCTCTTTCTAATGAGAAGTGGAGAGTTTTCAAGTTTTTCCTTCTCCAAAGTCAAGATTTGCAAGTAACAGGATTAACCTGCTCTTATTCTTCTAATGTTCTTATGATGTTTATTCTGTTTTGCAAGAGGAAGAATTTCAGTTTGAGATGTTGGGGGAAGACACTCATGTCCGAGAGTTCCAGTTCCGATGTTGAAGACGTCCAAGTTTCAAGCGACCCGGCGCAAAACATTCAAGATTCAAGACTTTAAAAGATCAAAGTTCAATCCAAAATTCCAAGACTAGGGCCGAGATAGTTCTAAGTGAAGAAGTCTTAGAATGGCTGGATCATCTCAAGTCATCAAGGACAAGAAGAATCATCAAAGGTAGAAGTTCTTTCAAGGCACACCCTCTGTCGTCTTGCCATCAACAGAAATCAGCACTAGGAGGGTATAAATGTAAACATTGAATCATGAACAAAGGAGTTCAATACATTTTCAGAAGATAAATTCTCAAGCAGGTGCATTGGAAGGTGAAAAATGATCAAAGGGGAGATAATTCTAGAAGAAATAATCAGAGTTAGATTTGGATTACAAAATGATACAGTGCTGACATGGCGCCCAGTTGTCTCCACTAGCTAGTCGATGATCTTCGAGTCAAAGTCAACGCATTTAAAGAAGGGAATCAAGAATAATCCATTCAAGGCAAACAATGCATTTAATGCATAGTGGATGTTTATTTCGCTCCACTCTCTTGCTAATGCATAGCGGGCATTTATTGCCCCACTAAGGAAGTGGCTCTCTCCTGATTGGTCTCTGTGGAACCATGCACTAATTGTTTATTCTCTTTCCTTGCCCTAATCCTAATTAGGACTGAGGTGGCAAAATCTAGGCCATTGGTTATTGTTTTGATCCGGGCCACCCGTTGTATTCGAGGACCTATATAAAGGCCTCACTTCTCATTTGTAAGCAGTGGATTTTGAGATTGTTGCTAAAGGGCTATTGAGACAATAAAATTTTCATTGAAGTTTGGTGATTGTTTGATGTGTCTTGGTGCTTGCCTGGTTTCATAATTCCCTCATTTAGATTAAGTTGTTAGATAAAGTGTTGTGATTTCAATGGAAAATATGATGGTGTTTTGATGAATTCCTTTGGTTCATACTTTTGACATTTTACTGATTGTAAATCATTGTGCAAAGTTAGTCTGAACCCCATTCCTGCATATGCTTAACTTCTGTCATTCACGTACATTGTTCTTCGTGATGGTGTTCGTGGTGGTATGAAAATATTTTGCATAACCCTTGAAGATTGCACCGGTTCTCGTGTAGTTGTAGTATAACTTGGCGAAGCAAAACTTGGTTATTTGGGAGTTTGTGTACCAAAGTAGTATTCATTGTTGTCATTGTCCTTAGGAGTAGATTAAAATTTCTGAACCCTACCCTCTTTGCTTTTCACATATCTCATGAAAATCCAAAAAAAAGAAGAGCTTCATTGCAAATCTTTTGATAGTTCCCGTGTTCACCATGATGTGAAATCATTCCAAGACTGAAAACGTAAGGCCCCTTGTGATCATCAGCAAATCACATTTACCACCGAGCTTATCCACAGTCAAGACCTGACATAAAAGGAAACTTGGAGTCATCGTATGATCTTCTCGCAATCATAGCATACACGAGACTTTGATCAAGAGATGATAAGATACCTCGGTATTTTGTTCTACTGTTTGGTGGGTCATAAAATGCACATCAACAGGTTCTTACAGTCTAGCGCGTGACCTTGGTCTCAAGAAGGGTGTTTTGCTGTCCCATCCTTTACCTAAAGCGAGGTTGTAGTCAGTGCATCACTCTTTCTTGCTAGTCTCGTTTCCCTTTCACTTTGTTGGCGAGTGTAGTGTTAAGGTTGTGCCATCTCCTGTTGAAGGCTTTGGTATGGTGCTACCTTCGTAGTTGGAGGCCTCGGTTGCTTCATCCCTAGGTAGTTTGACATCAAAATGTACTTGTGACTACTTATACTCCCTCTTTTCCAAACTTTGTTTTTTCTCCCTGATGGATGAGTGAACAAAGCTTTAGAAGGCTTGCAACATGCTCTTATTGGGAGATTCATGGGTCACATACCTATCATTGATGTTACTCACAACAAGGTGTTTGACTAGTAGCCTATTTCAATTCTGTTGAGTGTGAAGGCTTTGTTGAAGGGATTCTTGTTATTCTCCTTCAATTCCATTGAGGATTGCAATCATGTTTTTCTAGGTGGCTCCTGGTTTTTTGGTAAGATCTTTCTCTACTTACAACAATAGTCTGCTAGTTTTGATGCTACAAAGATGAATTTGGTTCCTATCCAAGTTCGTCTCCTAGAGCTCCCTTTGGAGTTCTAGGATGAACGCATCATTCATGGTATAGCTGATGTTATTGGTCAGTTAATTATTATTGACGATGTCATGAAAGCTATAGAATGAGTTTTCTATATGCTAGATTTTGCATTAATATTGAAGCTAGTGTAGAGTTGTCCAACAATGTTAAATTGTGCTACAAGATCAATGTCTAGGAATGAGAACTACATTACAAGCCTTCATGATTAAACCACTTCCTCAATGGTGGGCATTTTTCCTTGTGCCAAGATGTTCGTGAGAAGGTGTTTGATAAGGTGGTGGAAGGTATTGGACTTATCCTCATGGATAAGGATTTAGGTTCCTCTTGCAAGGCACAAGCTATGATTGATAGACTTTCTTTGGAGAACATTTCTTTTGAATGACCTCAACCTCATTTTAATGCGAAGGTGTTGGATTCTTCTTAGAGAGACTATTTTGCCAAAGTTGGTGATTCTTGCTTGGCTAAGAGAAAACTTGAAGTGGTGGAGCCCTCGGTTAAGTTTTCTCCCTCAAACATTGGTAGCAAAGTCCATTCTCAGCTTGCCCCTCTTTTGAGACCATTGTTGAAGTAATGTTTCAAACCACCTTGACTGTCTTCGTCTAGATTGTTGTTTAGTGGCTGCTTGTAGTCCTTTTGGTTCCATGCTCCGGTCAAAAGCATTTGTAGTTTTTTTGTGTTTGCTCTTGTCTTTCTTCTCGTGAGACATGTTTTGTTCGCTGTTTTGGCTTTTTGCTTTGGTTGTTCTCTATGTATGGGACCAGACCCTTCCTGGGTTTACCTAATCGAAACATCCAAGTTTAGGTTTCTTTGCCTCTAGATGACACAACGTTGTTGTGCCTTCCTTATAGTTTTGTTTGTGCGAAAGAAAGTGCATATTGGAATGCATGCTTTTTTGATCCCAATTAGTTGCATTTACCAAGTGGATGGAGTGAAACTTCCAATTCTGCTCAAATGAAGGTGAAGTAACAACATATTGAGGCAAAGTTGAGTTATAAAATTATAAATCAAACTCCAAATTTGAGAAGCTCCATGTTTCCGGGTACAATTCTTCTAAAAAACAAATTGGATGTGAGATTCAATTGTGGCATCGGGTAGGGTTTGGATTTGAGTAGTCAAAATTGTGTAGAAATGATGAAGGGTGTATACGAGCGATTCTAGAGTGAATGTTACAATTTCAAATAAAAAAGATAGCATTGGGAAAATGATGGTCATTTCTTCTCCTCTAGCATTCTTCATCCTGATGATGAATTGCAGAGTGTGATTCCAAACATTGATGCAAAAAACTGTCACACAATCTAACCCAGAAACAATATTGAACATATCTATGGATTGTCGAAACCTAATATCATTAAGGTCATTTAATTGTTTTGATGTGTTCTAAAGGAGTCTCATCAAAAGAGTTACAAGTAACAGAGAACACATTTTTTCTTAAAAAGTCAAATGGAACTCTTAATCATTAAGCATTTTACGCTTCTGTTAATATTCTTGGTTCAATCCATGTCATGCATTTCATTTCAAAGCTTAACAAAAGATGATTCAGCTATATCCTGTTTTTCTCTACCCCTCTATGGATGACATGGTTTTTTATTTAAGATGAAAAATCCATGCTTTAATTTTATTCTTGACTCATAATGCATAATATAGCAAAAATATGAACTTAATATCATTTCTATAGTGTACATATTATAGTGATATTAAGTTATAGTAATTTATTAACTTGATATCACAGAAACAAATATGCCTTTAACATAATATCTATTTTTGTAGGGGATGGCACCGCAGTGCAACGGTGGTTGCGAGTCCTGTTATTAGGGTGGTTAACAGTTAGACTCCTCCCAAAGATATTCCCTGCTTGCCATGTTCATGGTTGCTATTGGATTCCTGATGTGTCATGTGCGTTCTCTTTTGTTCATGGTGGATTGTGCGTACAAGATTTTCAGACTGATTATACCTTGCGCCTGCACCAATTCTACGGGAGACATGGTTGGACATTGGCTACTACTTGCTCAAGGTCTGACGGAAGCTGCGCATGTCTGCAATGTGGAGAGATAAGGTGGCAGACGTGGCAGTTAGAATCACCATCAGAGAGATAAGGAGATCTGTAGGGAGACATAAGGAGGTACAGATATTGGAGAGATAAGGAGCCTGGAGTATAGAGGGAGACATAAGTTGAGCTCGAAGCGATGATGGGGAGACATAAGGAGATTATGGAGGGATAAGGCTTTGGAGCGATAAGGTTTTAGATATCAACACGAGACAAACCTAGGAGGCGTTAATGCCTCAGCAGTAAGCAATGTAATAACCAAGGGGATGGGGTCCCCCAAATGTGACCTCGGTGGTTCATAGCTCCAGTCAAAAGTGTTCACCAATAAAAAAAAAACTATTTTTGTAGATATAATTACAATCAATATTAGTTTCATATAGATGGCATGGTTCATATGGTATATTAGCATACATATAAATATTATCAATTTCAATTTCAATATCAATACAGTACATAAAGTATGCTATTAATCTAATTTTATATATAGTTAAAAAAGTAAATTACATTAATAGGTATAGATAGTATAGTAGTAATTAGCCGATAGGCTAGTGGGAGCTTTTCCCCGTATAACTGCCTCACGACGTGAAATTGCATTAGATTGTTGTGAAACTGGGTTGGTTTTCAGTCAGCGATCACATCTTCAATCAAATCAGATCATTGAATTAAATCAAATATTGTTGAAACACATTTAATTCAAACCCCCATCAATTCCTATTTTAGAATCAAATCATATTTTGATTGGATGATCAAACTGACAGAACATCTGTTTCTGGATTTATTTTGCAAGTGCTTCTCAACAGCTTGTAATTAGCCAATAGGCTATATTATGTGTTGGTTTTTTACTGGATACCAGTCTCATGCCAGTACACAAGAGTTTTGCTTGCTGCCGAGGGCTTCTCAACAGTGTGTAATTAGCTGATAGGCTATATTATGTATTGGTTTTTTACTGGAGGCCAGTCTCATGCCAGTACACAAGATTTTGCTTGCTGCTAAATAATTTTCAATCCCCTGTAAACAATCTGAGCCACCAGAAATCATTTAGAAATAATATGTGAGATAAAATCTGATTTTATTTGGAAGATTTGATTTCATTTTATTTAGTCAGCTGTCCAACCTGTCATTCAAGTGAACAGTTGCAATTACCATTACTTGTCTTTTCAATCCTTTCATTGCTACTAGATGTGCACTATTTAATTAGTGAGTGTTAGGTGCTAAGTTTGCTTTGTTCATTCTTGTCTGTTCAGCTGTTTGTTTCATGCTTCCTCAATCCGTAACTGTCGCTTTTATAATGTGGTATGTTTTGATTCACTTTTTCGTTTGAAGCTATTGTCATTGCCTGCCAGATGATCTTCTACCCGTCTATGTGCCTGCTCTGTTGCTACTAGCATGTTTATTGGTTATTTACATGCATGAGTATTGTGTTTGTTGGGATTTGACAAGTTTAGGTTCTCAAACTTTCATATGTACAATGGATAGTATGCTTGATGTGACTAACTATGCAGCAACTATGGATCAGCTATAGGTAGAATGATTGGGAGGGTTGATTTGTTTGCTTATTCACTGGTGAATTGAGATGTTGGTAGGTTTGTTGGTTCAGTTGCTTCAATTGTTGCTTTGTTGTTGGAAACCTAAGTTGCTGGTTTGGGTTCGGGTTCGAAGAACCGGTTCGCCGGTATGGCAAAATTTTGAAATGGGGTTTGGGTTCGTTAGTACAAAAACATGTAAAAATTCTATATATATATGTGTGTGTGTGTGTGTGTAGCCTAGAAGCATGGATTAAGATTAGAATGTCACACAGTATAATAAAAACAACAAAAACACCATAAACTTGTAATCAAAATATTAAAATAATAATATTGAGTTCAAGTATTATTGTTTTGACTTTCAACAATTGGAACTTTATACTAAGTTTCAATTGTCTAATGGATTATCGAAATCTTCTTCTTCATCATCATCAAAGGCATTAGTTGATTCAGAAACAGTGCCAATGCCAATGGGATTAGCTGCATCAATAACATTCTCGCTTTCCAAGTCCTCAAATGCTTATTATTTTTTCACTATATAGAGAGCTTGTTTGTTTGTAATTAACATCCTACTTGAAAAATGTTAAAAAAGTAGCTTGCAACTCCCTTCACCTATTGAAGATTTTGTTTAATGTTTAAAATATGATTAATCACTATAGAGAGCTTCCAATTAATTGGACAAGGGTTATTATCAGCAATTGGATATAAAAATTTCACTTGAAGAAATCTTGAGGGCTAGTTTATTTTGATGTAATAAATATCTGAACTTAAGCAAATTTTGTTTGTAATGTTAAAGATCTTATTCAAATTCTGTAATAATTGTTTTCCGCACTAAATTATAGAATGTTTCTCAGTGGAAATGTACCTGGTTTGCACTTGGTCTGCCTGGGTCTGCCCTGGTTCGACCTGGGTTCGGCCTGGATTAACCAGCCTGCCTGGGCCAACCAGACCAGAACCAAGTACTAGTTCGTACCATGGCTGGTCCGGGGGCCTAGGGGGACGAACTAGACATCTTAGTTGGAAACAAATTGCTTAATAGAACGTCCCTCATTGCAGAAATGAGCATATGGCATAAGAAATATTTTTACACAATTTTGAGCACCTGGTGTGGGTGAAAACCAGAGTTCGTCCACTCAATGTATTCCACAATGTCCATAGAATCTAGCCTGACATCCACTTTTGAAAACAAGGAGTGTAGAATTGCTCACATATCATCCTCCTATTATCAATTATGAAAAGGCCTGGTTGATTGAAGGCATACCAACTAGGTTTAGTACAATTGTACTGAAACTATTTGGAATGCGTAGATTGCTATTAGATTCGTTTTTGAGAATTTTTTCTTTCTGTTCTTGTTTAAGGAATGTATTTTATGTGTTTTGCTAAGGGATTTTTCTTTTAATAGCTCTATATTAACTATGTATTAGATGAATAAGGTTTTTCTTTAAATTTCCTTGGTCTCTTTTGTACAAGGCCGTCCACTCTTCAGGAGGTATAACAATCTAATAGAGCTAGTTTTGGCTATAACTAACATTTGTATTGGTGAACCTAAGTACACCTATGTTGTTTAGAATTTTTTTTTGGTGCACCTTGAACCATTGTATCATTTATTCAATCTACACCATATGATGAGTGGTTGGATTAGTGACTTTATGGTTCAATTATATTTAGGAGAGTGCACCATCTTGCATATTGGTTGACACATCGACTCATGTAAAGATTGGTTTTAGATCAGACTTCTTGGTCTATCAAATGGTGTATGGAAGGTGAGAAAAATAGGCTAAGGTTCTCTAACCCTTCTCTTCTCCCACTCTTTTTATGTAAATGTTATAACATTGTTAGAATAAGTTGTAGATGGAGTTTGATTTTTATTTTATGTTTTAGCATCAAGGTTTTAAAGTGATGAGATAGAATTTGAAAAAGCCTTTTCAATTGTTTTGCTTTTTAATTTAAATTTTGGAAACTTTGTGTTGATGTGAAGCTACTCTTTGCTTTTGTATTAAATTGAAGTTGAAAGAAATCATATTGAATTCTAAAATTAAAACTTTAAAATGAAACGGATTCATGGACATAAACTTAAATATGATTAAAAGTCTATTCAAGTTGTACATAATTAACTTTAACATTTTAAATCATCAGTTTGTGTTTGTAACACTTACTGTTCCACTAAAGCCCTTGGATGGGATTATTGACAAGCTCTCCTACTAGTTGTTTTGATTATCTTTCTAATTTACACTAAGAAGAATTACCCAACTTTCGAGTGGGGTAACTATCATTGTTCCAACGTGTTGTCATGCCAGAAATATGTGAATAGGACACAAGGGCAACCTTAGAATCCCTAAGAAAATTTTACATCCTTTTTAATGTTGGATCTTCTACTAAGAATTTTGATCAAAAAGCTTGTTGTTTTTCCTAGCCTTGCCTCAAACAAAGTAGTTAGTTGTCCCACATTCACAATGTCTTTGTAATTGACAAAGATGACATTATCGGCTACACAACCTATGTTATGGTGCTAATGTCTCCACCATCTCCACCGCGCCCATGTTGCAAAATAGGCACATCCTAATTTCCTACTCTTCTTTAGGTATTTCCCATCAATCAATCTCACATCAAAGATGATGCAAACTAGCTCTCAACCAGACATCAAAATCTTGACCAATTTACTTTCTCCATTTGACAGTTTTAATTTTTTTAACATACCTTTTTATTTCCCCATTAGAGTTTTGACGCTCTTATAGGTATTGTTATTTTCATAGACACTTTCACTTGCTTTGGTTGTTGTTGATCCTCTTTGCTTCACTTTGCTTGGTAAGTCATGTAATTCCAATAACAACCAGCCGAAGAAAACAAATAATTATAACAGAAGAGATAACCAAAATAAATATTATACTAGCTAAGTGTTGTTTAGAAGAATTTGAAATCTGTTATTTCATTGAGAAGAATTCATACATATTTTGTTTTCTCTGTGTAATGTCCCCATTTTAGCTCACCTTGTTTTGTGGGCTGGTTTAACCTATCATTGGCCCTCATAGGCCAAGTCAGATGGTTAGAGGGTCTCAATTGGTAGAACAAGAGGTCAATTCCCATTCTAGAGGATAGGTGTGTTCAGGATTGCTTTTCGTTTGGTTCAATTTGGCACACTTACTATTTATAGTAAATCATATGCGCAGTTACTATTTTTGGCAGGGCACTTGGTCATGGTAAATGTAGTGGCTCCCCTAACCTCCAGTTGACTCAGTGATTTAAAGTTCATTGGCACAAGTTCATGTTATTAAATTATGAATAAAGTGAACTTTATTAATAATTTATTATAAAACCAATTCTTAAATAATAAAGTGAATGGGGCCAAGTTATATAACTAATGGCATTGAATGTCTTGTTTTAAAAAGGCTCATTTAATGATATAACCCAAGGTCAACGCCATAAGTTGGAAAAACAAATATTTTAATAAAAAAGCCATGTCAAAATTGAACCAAGTTGAGAATATTATAAAAGCCTCCTCAAGGAAATCGATTTTCATTATGATATGAGCTTGACTTGGTTTGAGTTTGTTCTTGGGAATTGTGAAGGGACAAGGGTTTCTGCAATTCATCTGCATTGGAGGGCGACGATTCTTCAATGTTTTCAGCAACTTGAGATGGTGAAAGAACCATTGAATTGTGCATCCTAGGTTGGCTTCATCCAGGAGCCATAATTGTGCTTCATTTCATAGTTACGGGGAGTTTTCTGAATCAGATTGAAGAATAACTTTAGGGAATTGTTATTGGCAGCCAGCAATAATAAATCACAGCAGACTATGGCAGTTGGTGTGGCATTTGGAGGCAGCCACACTTCTTTTTAGACCCATGTGAGACTCGAAGAGAATCCGTTTGGACCTTAGAGCCGATCGTACATCATTTTGTTTCAATTCACCTCTACATTGGGAGTTTAATAGACTTTAATCATTACACAATGATTTTGAAGGCATTCCGGCAAATCCTGATAAGCTGCTTTGGGTTTTCAGGTTCCTTAATTAGCTACAAGTCCTTTTCTATATTTCAGTTGCAAAATTTTCAATAAATGGAATGAGATGTCTCTATTAGTGAATTGCAAGCATTCCCAATTTCATTCCATGTGTTGTCTGATATTTGCAAACTCTATTATATATATATTCAAAAAGACAAAAAAAATAAAATTCAAACATTGCAAAAACAATAAAAAACATGTCAATTGCTAGAGTGGTTAGAGATTGAGCCAGCAGGGCTCATCACAGTGGTATCAAAGTGATTTCCTGCCATCTTGCAGGGTTGGGGTTTTTATGCAGCCATAGAGGTTTGATCCTAAGAGGTATTATACACGCAGGGGAAGAACAAAACGATAGGTTGGTCAGTTACCGGAAACACAATTAGGCACAATGGGTGATAGGAGAGGTGGTAGTCCACCCTAGAATGCATAAAATAATGAAGAAAGAGAAGCCATGGAAATATTTAAGGGTCTTACAATAGGGCAACAATAGGTAACTATTGTTTTGCAGCAACTCACCACAACCATTCAACAGATGTCTTTTCCTAGAGGGAAAAATCATGACATGGAAGAGCATGACAGTGCAGCTGGGACCCCTAGGATGAGAAGAGCTCCCACAGGTACCTATGACAGGCCCACACGTCCTACATTTTTGAGGAACGAGTTTGAGGTAGGGAGTGTAGAGGAAGGTGGAGTTTTTGCTGATGATGTTGTCCATGCATGATGAGTGGGATGCATTGCCACAAAGAGTCAAAGATCATTTTCCATTTGATGGGTTCATGACCTAAAGGAGAGAACATAACACCTAAAGGAGAGAACATAACAGGCCCAGGCAGGAAAGAAGACTAAGGAACCATAATGTTGATCTTAAACATGCCACTAGCCAGCTCACACTTCCTATGTTCGATGGTAGTGGGAAGGTCACAACTAGGGCTTGGATTAGTAAGGTTGATACCCTTGACTCTTCGGCCTATGACAGTGGTAGATGCAATTAAGTTTACAACATTGCATTTGGATGGCGCAACCCACGATTGGTGGCATCATGGGATGGTCATCTTGCAACATAATCTCATTACCTCTTATTAGGAGTTCTCTGATAGATTGATTGAGCGTTTCGACAAAAAGAATCCATAGTCATATTTCAAAGAGCTTGCTCAACTTAGACAGGTGGCAGTTTGGATTCTTTCATTAGTGAGTTTCAAAAGCTTGTTGTGATGGTTTCTGATGTGTTAGAGAAACGTTTGGTTATGTTAAATACTAAGGGACTTCAGGAGCCATTGAGAGGTTGGCTTAAGGCTTTTCATCCGCCTTTCTTGCATGGGGCCATTAAAAAGGCAAGGAGTATGGAGCTTGCAGCTCCTAAGAGGCAAATTCAGCCTAAATCTACCCCTTTGCCTTCTGAGGATCACCCACCAGTTGCTGATCAAAAGAAGAAATCAGTAGCAAAATATGATGATGCAACTCGTGAGGATTTAAGAAACAACTATGTTATTGGTGTAAAGAATCCTATGATCGTGACCACACTTGCCCATTGAGGCCTAAGGGCAAAGCTAACCGCTCTATGTGGGTTTACTATGATGATGATGAGGCTGAAAATTCAGATCAACCAATTGTTTTTGATGATTATGAGGCTCGAAATGTCTCTTTAGAGTTCGGACCTGATGCCAAACTATCTCTGATAGTGTTATCTACCACTATACCATGCACATTTGCTTTTAGGATCAAGGGATTAGTGGATGGACAACGATGTGTTGCCATGCTTGGCAATGGGGCTACACATAATTTCATTGATGAGGGAATTGTCAGTAGGTGTAGACTTCAGACAGAGGACTTTGCTGGATTCCGTGTCAGAGAGGCAAATGGTTATACCCTTGCTTGCACTAGACGTATATGCAATCTCACTCTTTCCTTTGATGACTACAAGCTATAGGCTGATTTTTATGTAGTCAACTTGGGTTAGTTAGACATAGTGCTGGGTATGCAGTGGCTTCAGAACATTGGAGAGTTCACCCTCAACCTACCTTTGATGGAGATGAGATTCGAGTACCAGGGTAGGAGATACGTGTTGAGGGGAATCATAGAGGAGAGTTTACGCTCTATGTCTCCTTTTAGAGAGAAGGGCAAGGTGATAGAGTAGGAACATGATATGATTCAAGACGAGTATGACACATCACGTCTCTGATAGTTTAGGGATATATAGTTCCGATCAGCACATTGGCGAGGTTTACTTTGTGAACAATCCTTTGTTTGAGACGAATGTTGCATTATCATATGACAACCCGCTTTTCGAGGTTGATGCTGATCCCTCTCTTGAGATGGGTGTTCATGATGTTTGGGATCCTACCAGTGCATCAGGATTTCAGACAGGTCTCACAGAGGAGTTTTCAGGGGTGTACATGCTTAGGAGTGCATATAGTTTTACATTTGATCCACATATACATGATATTTTCCGAATGCACAGTTCAGTGGCGCATGGGTTGGATGATTTGTTTGACAACTTTTCCTGCGTAGTGTCCGGGGGCAAATCTTGCCAGCCTACAGAGTTGCTCCCACATGTTTTTGTTCTTCCGACATCGGTTGTTGAGATGGTTTCAGTTTGGTAGTTTCTGCTGATTGCATTGATGATTTTGTCGTTATAGGAGTTGGTTTGTGATGATAGGGACATTACATAGTCTTATCCGTGGGATCCTGGTGGAGTTGTGATTTCTCTACAGGTTGAGTACAGTGAGCTGACAGATTGCTTGGGGGCAGGCAATTTCAGGGAGGGCAGACTGTAAAGTTCTCATTTTAGCTCACCATGTTTTGTGGGTTGGTTTAGCCTATCATTGGCCCTCATAAGCTAAGTCAGATGGATAGAGGGTCTTAGTTGGCAGAACAGGATGTCGATTCCCATTTCGGAGGAGATGTGTGTTCATGATTGCTCTTTGTTTGGTTCAGTTTGGCACACTTACTATTTATAGTAAGTCATATATGCACAGTTACTATTTTTGGCAGGGCACTTGGTCATGGTAAATGCAATGGCTCCCCTGACCTCCAGTTGACTCAGTGATTTAAAATTCATTGGCACAAGTTCATGTTATTAAATTATTAATAAAGTGAACTTTATTAATAATTTATTATAAAGCCAATTATTAAATAATAAAGTGAATGGGGCCAAGTTATGTAATTAATGGCATTAAATGTCTTGTTTTAAAAAGGCGTTCATTTAATGATGTAACCCAAGGTCAATGCCATAAGTTGAAAAAGCAAATATTTTTATAAAAAAGCCAATGCCAAAATCAAACCAAGTTGAGAATATTATAAAAGCCTCCTCAAGGAAATCAATTTTTATTATGATATGAGCTTTTGACTTGGTTTGAGTTTGTTCTTGGGAATTGTGAAGAGATAAGGGTTTCTGCAATTCATCTGCATTGGAGGGCAACAATTCTTCAATGTTTTCAGCAATTTGAGATGGTGAAAGAACCATTGAATTTTGCATACTAGGTTGGCTTCATCCAGGAGCCATAATTGTGCTTCATTTCATAGTTACAGGGAGTTTTCTGAATCAGATTGAAGAATAACTTCAGGGAATTGCTATTGGCAGCCAGCAATAGTAAATCTCAGCAGACTATGGCTGTTGGTGTGGTGTTTGGAGGCAGCCGCACTTCTTTCTAGACCCACGTGAGACTCCAAGGGAAGCCATTTGGACCTTAGAGCAGATTGTACATCATTTTGTGTTTCAATTCACCTCTACATTGGGCTTCTCGCAGACTTTAATCATTGCACAGTGATTTTGAAGGCATTTTGGCAAATCCTTATAAGGTGCGTTGGGTTTTCAGGTTCTTTAATTAGCTGCAAGTCCTTTTCTATATTTCAATTGCAAATGTAATCCTTTGTTATTTTCAATAAATGGAATGAGCTGTCTCTATTAGTGAATTGCAAGCATTCCCATTTTCATTCCATGTATTGTCTGATATTTGCAAACTCTATTATATATATTCAAAAAGACAAAAATAATATTCAAACATTGCAAAAACAATAAAAAACCTGTCAATTGCCAGAGTGGTTAGAGATAGAGCCAGCAGGGCTCATCACACTCTGTCCCAATGAATTGCACATAAAATAGTTCTGAGAAATTTTTTATTTGAACAACACATGATTGTTATTTTCAAAGCAAATGAAGCACCATATAAAAAGAATACACAACCTCTGAGATCAAACAGCTAGCTGCAATAAATAAGGAGTTTATTTTGCAAAATAGCAAATCATGTAAGTTTCCATGCTTTATTCATCAAGTTCAACAATAGATCTAAAAAATAGTTTAAATTGAAATATTCCAAACTAATTTTTGCATTCTCATCTGTTGTGAAACAGGGCATTGGAAAAGGTCAAAAGAAGCTTGGGAAGAAAGAGTATTTTTTGCATTTTTTAGAATGTGGAAACAGAAAAACATTTCAATTTAGAGTTTGATGCCTTCAAGGACAGCAGGGACAAGTATGCACATATCTTGACAGCTGGCTTCTGGTATAATTATTCAGCAAGGGAACCATTGAGAAGCTGGGGGCGCTCATCATCACCTTGCACAGGAAAAGGATGGAATTGCAAAAGTTGGTTTGATCTGGTGGGCTGTCCCATAGGCTATGTTTAACCTTGTGGATGTTGAAATCTTCTTCTTCTTTTAAGACTACGGGTCAAACATGGAAAACTATGCATAGTAAAAAACATATTTGCATGACAGCAGCGTGGGATTTGCATGCTGTGAGACTCAGACTGAGCATCAGTTGTCAACAAGTTGTTGATGGTTTATGGGATCACCGTGATATTGACTCTGTAGATGACTATACAACTATTGAAAAAGTCAATGTCTCTGAAGACCCACATAGTTTTATTTTGGCAATATATACACTGTGATTTGCTATTTTGCGACAATTAGTTTCATTTTGGCAATATGTATGCTGTTGCAGACAACGGTTTTGAAGAGTATGGTGGTGGATTTATAGTTGCAGACATTTGTCCTGTGCCTCTCTGTGTGTATTGACCGTGTGACCTTGGGTGTTACTTATGCAATTATGTATATAACTTGTGACTGCATATTAAAGAAAAAAATATTGTAGAGGCATGTGGCTGTTGGAATATTTTTGCAGCAGATTTGAGGATGAAATCCCATGAATCTTGAAACTAGAGGAGAAAATGCCTTTGGCTCCCTAATGCAGTTTAGTCCAATGGCTGCAATTTTGCTGAAGATATTCTCGTTCTTCATTTTTTGCGAGTGTTTTGTGGTCTGTCACATCTGTACATAGTATACAGTAAATCAGTTTTCAAGAATTCTTTGCAGGTCATTGTATGTGTTGCAAGTTTGGCGTGGTCACTCGCTGTTATATATTTGTGTAATCCAGTTTTATTTTGTCAATAAAATACAGTATTTCAGCGGCGTGTTGTTTATAAATTAGTTATACATTTATTTTTAAATGTTATTATTACAGTCTAGCAAACACTAGCTTGTACCTTTTGTAAACTTCCATATCTTTCTATGGTGCAACACTACTCAGCAAAGAAAGAAGATGTAGTAGGATGGCCATTTTGTTTCACTGCTTGACAAGAATTGTTTACCTTGCTATTCTCGTTTGTGATGGTCTTCATCTTGTCAATCATTGAGTCAATGTCATCATATTGCTCTTCCATACATAGCATATAAATTTTAATAAACTAGACCATACTCAAGATGGGCTCAATTAAATTTTAAAGGATATTAAACTTCAAAACACTAACCTCCAATACAGGAATTTCCCCCACGATGGACTTAGTAGCAAATGGACTCTTACACATACATAGGAATAGATATCCAACAGGTTGACTGTACTGGAAATAGAATTTCACGTGGTTATGTTTGCAGCATAATATTTAAGGATACCTACCCCCACCCATCATAGTTATATTGTGGGGGGTAGGGGAAAGAGTAGGATTCCTTGTTAGGGTTGGGCTTGGGTAGGGACAAGCAAAATGAAAGTTTGTCTTTTTGGTTGTTAGTCACCTAACCATTTTTAATAATTTTACATCAGCACATTTGTATGGTTCTTTTATTATTGTCATACACCCAACCTGTACTATGAGAAATAATCCTTATAGTGTAAAATTATTTATGTAAGGATTATTTTAATATATTTTAGTTGGATAAAATATAGTATCCACACTATAAAAAATTCAAATCTTGAATAACTAAAACCTAAAAATATGTAAAATGGGACCATGTTATGTAAACAGTAAAGGATTAAGGTACAAAAATACTTGACAGCAACGTGAGATCATAAATTAAATCCAATACAAAATCAAATTAACCTATGCTTGCTGGGTACTGTCTGCCATGTCTGTCTAGTAAGTTGGATTTGTCTAGGGTTCATTATCCCTGAATTTGTATACTGTGGATCTAAATGAGGCATGCATTGTCTTCACTTATATGGTATTCAATTTTCTCACTTTTAGATTGTAATGTAACTGCCAACTATGACTTTTTTTAATATTCCAGAAGCCGCTTATATTATAGAGATTACTAAGAAGAACTGAACATTGTTACCGAGGCTTGCAGGGAACAAAATTTCAATTCACACCAATTTTTTTGTATCAAAGCAATCTGTGATGGTCTGGAGGGGAGTCCATGTGAATTAGCGAAGAAGGGGCAGGAGGAACGTAGGCCCTCGAAGAAACACTAGGGAAGTGTTTAGAAGGCTAGAGGTCCTTGAAGCCAGATTACAATTGGATGAGTCTAAAAAGGAATTAGAGAACCTAGTAAATGCTACTAGGGCTATAGAACCTTTGGAGAGGCTTATTGAAGCATTGACTAAACAAAGTTTCAAAGTAAAGGTGGACATTTCAGATTTCTAAAGGCGAGCTCAACCTTTATATATTTATAGATTGGATTGAGATGGAGAAGTACTTTGAGATGGAAGACATGGATGAAGATGATCCAAAAAGAGTGAAAAACGATGCCTCCAAGTTGAAGTCACATTCAGTCCTGTGGTTGGAAGCTGTGAAAAGTTTGAGAAGAAGCCAAGCAAAATAAAAAATTGAACTTTGGCCTAAGATGTTGAAACATTTTAAAGCTCAATTTTTACCCTTAGATCACCAATAAAAAATGTTTAAATAATTTCAGAATTAAAACAAATGGATCAGTCAGTGCAGACTTATACTGAACAATTTATGAGACTTCAAATTTAGATGGATAAATAGGAGAGTGAAGGACAAGCAGCAGCCTGGTATGGGAGTGGGCTTAAGTTTCGACTTCAAGATGAGTTTGTGTTGGGGAAAATTTCTACTGTAGACGAGGCATACGAATATGCCGTAAAGGTAAAGGGGAAACTAAATTGAAAAAAAAGCTAGTAAAAGGAGTGATAGCAATCAAAATAAAGGACGAGGTTTTTCTAGAGTCTACCTTGAGTGAAGAGTTAGGAGGAAAGAATGGGAAGGCTGACTATATAGGAAGGGGAGGCATTGAAGGTATAGAGGACGAGGACAACCGGCTTTTGGAGAGCGGAAGCCTCTGTAGTCTTTATTTGTGATGAAGCCCATAAGGCGATAGACTATCCTCAAAACCCCAAAAGGGTGATGGTAGCCCAAGAGCAAGAAAAATATTGATAAAAGGAAGTTGAAGTCGAGTCGGAGAGAACTTGATGTTGAGAAGAACCTTAATATTTGGGGACAAAGAAGCCCCTGAAGCTGATTGGAAGAGAAAGAGTGTCTTTTGAACAAAATGCAAATGTAAGGACAAGATGTGTAAAGTGATCATAGATGGTGGGTCTACGAATAATCTGGTAAGTACAGAAATGGTTGATAAATTACAGCTTGCTTGCATTCTGAAAGCTAACATCTACAAGATTTCTTGGTTAAAGAAGAGTCATAGTGTGTTTGTGGATAAATCTTGCCTTGCTACCTTCAAAATTGGCCCATATGCGGATCAAGTGCTTTGTGATGTGGTGTCAATAGATGCATGCCATTTGTTGTTAGGGAGGCCTTGGCAATATGACAAGGATGTAATACATCGAGGTAGAGAGAATACTTACAAGGTTCAGCAGGAAGGAAAGGAAACACTGATAAAACCATGGAAAGAGGAAGGAGCATTTGAAGTAGTAGCTATGTCTCTTCTTGCATAAGCTAGGTTTGATCTTGAAGAGTAAAGTGAAATTCTAGATCAGTCAAGAAGGGAGTTGAAGACAAATTTGGGAGAAAAAGAGACAAATCATTTTAAGGGTGAAGTACAACCACAATTTGATGTGGAGCTGCAATGAGATTCAATTGACAGGATTATAGACGAACCTATAAAGCTGGCTGTTGAAGTTTCAGTTGACTGTAATGGGGTTGAAGGGAATAGTGAATTGTGGAGATATGAGCATGATCATAATTTTTTTTCCATGAATGTGAAAAAATTTGGTTAAAAGTGATTGCCTAAGTATGAGAGCAGTGATGTGAAGTGTGATTGGAATGAAGGAAAAGATTTCAAGTCTATTAGTGATTATTATGTTGATTCTATGTTAGGGACTTCACATAGTTTTATTGGTGCAACTGAATGATGGAATCAGGGCTGAATTCCTCACTCTAGGAAAAGTGGGGTTGAAAGCTTTAGCAATGGCTCAGATTTGTGTGAATAAATCCCAAGAATATACCTTGATGACAGGTCTACTGATAGGTTTGCTCCCTCATATTGGTGGCAATGTAGTCCAGTTCTTCTGAACCGGGAGGTTCAAACTTTTTGAAGATGGGAAAAACAATGTAACCGCCGATTAATTGATGGGTTA
Organism: Thuja plicata; assembly: GCA_018584345.1. Taxonomy (NCBI): domain Eukaryota; kingdom Viridiplantae; phylum Streptophyta; class Pinopsida; order Cupressales; family Cupressaceae; genus Thuja; species Thuja plicata. The sequence continues at coordinate 31,565 of MU213405.1, forward strand.
CCACTACCTGTTAGTTTCTTTATATTTTGTTGCCGTTCCTAGTTATTGGATTGCAACTGTTAGAGATGGGAGTTCCCTTTTTGTGGTCTTTTGTGGTTCCTTTTGGAGGAGTGTATTTTGGTGTTGATTAGAGGGGAAGGTTTCGGGGCTGTAGCTGGTTATTTTCTGTGATCAATATTTTGGATTTTGCTTAGTGAAAAATCAGTCAATATTCCCTGGTCTTGATAAATATTTTGATTCAATGTATGTGGGTTTCTTGTTGGTGGACACACACACACACACACACACACATATATATGAGAAGAATTGAACAGTGTTAATGAGACTTGATTGCAGAAGACAAAGGTTCAATCTGTATCAGATTGTCTCACCTGTCATGATGCAAAGCATCTTACTAACCAAACAATCAATAGTATCCTTTATGATCCTTTCAACATTCATTCAATAATTTCTTTATATAGAGGCATCTCATGAGGTAAACCACAACAAAAACATCAACCTTTCTCTTGATTTGATAACATTGCTGTCTTCAAGACAATCT